>BLSH010428864.1:482456-503003 GCA_018402905.1 Glandirana rugosa | reverse complement strand
GGAATGAAGTATACTATGGTGTCGAGCGTCCCGTCGAAGGGGAGGACAGGGGGTTGGGAACAGGGCCGGGACCTAAATACACCGGACCAAGAATTAAACGTAACGTCATATTAGAGTGGGGTGTTAATCAGTATTTCCGGGAGAAAAATATCGACCGGACCTCATGGGATCTCGGACGATTCCGTTGTGTTCAGGGAGTCTACAATAAGTACACTCCTTGTAGACTACCGTGCATGGATAGTGTGTCGTGTTACAAAAATACTTTGGATGGTCAATACTACGGTTCTCATCACAACTCGCTTGGGCCTGACATTGCAAGCCCAGGCATGGCTTGAAAGCCCACAGGCACCGTGCCTGGGCCTGGGCCTGTAAAGTTTTTAGAACCCGAACGATTTTTGAAATGTCCGGGTCCGGGTCCGTGCCACGGACACCCGAAAGTTCGGTACGGACCCGAACGTTACAGTCCGGGTTCGCTCAACACTACTCTTGGCATCATAACTGGTAGGTTTCATAAAAACATTGTGCTGTGTGATAGGTACGTGCCATCAGATGTTCCTCACATGAATAACATCTGAGGGACTTGTGTTGCCTTAGCAGGCTCTAGGGTACTCCAGGCCAGCTATAAAAAGAGGGCCTTTATGACTAATTGTGGGGTGAGATTATACTGCAATGCAAATTAAGAACCAGGCCACATAAATCCAGGGCCGGGACAAGGGTTGGGGGACAGGAGGGGAAGCTGCCCTGCGAGCTGTGGTATCATATGAAGTAAGGGAGAGCCACATGGAGAGTTCCTGTGGCTGCAAGCTGACAGAAGTAGTGACAGAAACATCACTACTTCTGTCAGCTGAGCTTGGGAAGTGACAAGCCAAATCAAGAGAGAAGAAGAGAGCCGAGAGGAGATGCGCTCTATGCTCTCTCTCCCTTTAAACTCATCACTGGGGTTGAGAGTATGTTAGGAGGGGGCACGTGCGGAAATTTGGGTTTAGGATTTGTGCTAGGAAGGGTGCTTTTGGGGGTGGAGGATTTGTGCTAGGGAGGGTAGATTTGGGAAGGGAGATGATTTAACCACTTCAGCCCCGGAAGGATTTCCCAGGTTAGGACCAGAGCACTTTTTGCGATTCGGCACTGCGTCGCTTTAACTGACAATTGTGCGGTGCGGTGTAATCAAATTAAATTTGCGTCCTTTTTTTCCCACAAATAGAGCTTTCTTTTGGTGGTATTTGATCACCGCTGCGTCATTTCTGATCGCCACTATAAACAAAAGAAGAGCGACAATTTTGCAAAAAAAAAAGGAATTTCTTACTTTTTGCTAAAATACAAATCCAAAAAAAATATAAAAAAACATTTTTTTCCATCAGTTTTGGCCGATTTGGATTCTTACTCATATGTTTGGTAAAAAAAATCGCAATTGGCGTTTATTGATTGGTTTGTGCAAAATTTGCCGCGTTTACGGACGATGAGAATTCATTTCTGGTTTTTTTATTTATTTATTTATTTATTACTAGTAATGGTGGCAATCTGCGATTTTTAGCGGTACTGCGTAATTGCAGCTGACATGTCGGACCATTTTGACACTTTTTTGGGACCATTGGCATTTATACAGCGATCAGTGCTATAAAAATGCACTGATTACTGTGTAAATGCCATTGACAGTGAGGGGGTTAACTTGCAGGGGGCGCTCTAAGGGTTAATTGTGTTCCCTGGGCGTGTTCTAACTGTGTGTGGGCTGCCCTGGCTGGGGAAAGGGGATTATCATGGCTTCCATATAGAGGAGGGGGGGTGGGCATCGCAGGTAGCAGACGGCCCCCGGACACAGTGGGCGCTCACAGCACTAGTTATTGTCATATGACGGCGGTTTGCGATAACGAGCCACTCTGTCGCCGTCAGACTGCAGTCAGCAAGTGGTTAAGCTGGGAGGAGGGGGGGGGGCAAAGATTTCTGCTGGAAAGGGTGGATTTTGGGGAGAGGGATTTGCACTGGGAGGAAGAGGGATTTTTGTTTGGGAAGAATTTTGCCTTGCAAAGGGAATATACTGTATGCTTATGGGGTTAGAGTATAGATTAGTGCTTGATATTTTTTTTGGGGGGGGGGAGGGGGGATTTTTACTGACATATATCTCATACATTTTGGGGGTCGGGTGCAGTTTGACATCTTCACCCTGGGCTCTAGATGATATTGTCCCAGCACTGCACACCCCAAATTGCTCATCACTGCACTCAGCACATTTTACCATGCATCTAAAAGACACAAAGTGCACCACACTATACAATCCCGCCCCCCCCGTGTACTGTCCATACTGAAGAATGCAAAATTACAAAATTGTAAGGAACTCAGCACTTCATTTATTATTTTCACAAACTGATCTATTCAAGACCCCAAGTGGATATAGTTAAACTATCTTATTCTACATATGCTGTAATTTTATCTTTCTTCAGCACTTTGTGGATTACCTACAGTAATTCAATTTGAATACTGAATTTACAAATTTTGCCTCTAATGTTTGCATTTTAACTGTTTGGTTAAAATGTTATCCTCTATTTTACGTTACTCTTTGTTTTGTAGGTGTCTCTACCTGTATCCTGTGTGGATGCATTCGTACCACAGTCTACTGTGATGACCACAACCTTGATGCAGTGCCTCCCCTTCCCAAGGACACTACACACGTTTACTTACGGTTTAACAAGATAAGCAAGATAAACAAAAATGATTTCTCATATCTAAGTATGCAGTATTTGTAAAAGCACTGTTTTCACCATCAAATATAGTTTTTTTATAATATTTTCTAAAACGACCAAGATATACTATACACAGTCTTAATATAGTGTCCTCTTATAGCTATTAATTATATTAGGTTTATGATTATGTTGCATCAATTTACATCTGGCCTAGAGCAGGGATATGCAATTAGCGGATCTCTAGCTGTTGCAGAACTACAAGTCCCATGAGGCATAGCAAGACTCTGACAGCCACAAGCATGACACCCAAAGGCAGAGGCATGATGGGACTTGTAGTTTTGCAACAGCTGAAGGTCCGCCAATTGCATATCCCTGGCCTACAGGATGTTTGATTGTCTGTGAAGGTTTTAGTTATCCAGATCATGTTTTGCAGAGTTAGAAGTGTTTAGTTGCCTTTACTGCACTAGATTGCATTGCTGAAGATGTTTCTCATCTTATTCAAAAAGCTTCTTCTATTCTAATGAGCATCAGGACATACCACAGCAAATATATCCACACCAGTAATTCAGGAAAAATATCCATAAACAGGATTGGAAGCCTTCAACATCATCTCATATAAATATAATGCCATTTTAACATCTCTACCCCTAGAACTGCAAAATAATTCACACTTCACACATGTAATTGAAGGACTAACATCTGCTGCGGCCTTCAGCTTAAGGGATATGTCACCTCAAGGGATGGTACCAGTGGTGGCTCATCCATAGAGGGCGCACGGGCACCGCCCCCCCATCCATGCGTCTGGGGGGAGTGCTTTTTTGAAGCACGTGATTAGAGCCAGCGGCTCTAATAGGCTTCAAAAAAGGGCAGGCTCGATCCCTCCCAGTTGTGTGACAGTAGCGTATGAATTTTCGCTATTTTCACAACCAGAAGGCAGGTCATGAGACCTGTTTCCCAATTGGCCAAAGCGTCAGGCAATCCTATTGGATGCCTAGCACTTTGGAGGAAAAGAGAAGAGACACACAATGGAAGAGGCTGCAGGAGGAGTGGACACTGGAGCCGCTGCCTGCAGGGGGAGATGACACCATAGCCCGCCAGCCTCGGGTAGGTGCCTGATCACCGGAAGCTCTGAGGGGGGGTGGAGGGGGTTTGTCAGTCCCAAGCAGCAGGCTGCCCGGGGGGTTGTCAGTCCCATGCCACAGGCCGCCCAGGGTGAAGAGGGTTGTCAGTCCTGTGCCGCAGGGGTTGTCAGTCCGCGGCGCAGGACCGCAAGGGGGTTGCTGTCAGTGCCGCCAAGAGGGGGGGTGCTTGTTTGCTGCCACGCCAAAAGAAGAACCCACCAGCTGCCACTGGATGGGAATATGTAATTAGAACAGGTTGGTTCCACAAATGTCACACCTTCAATCTAGTTCTCAGACAATCATAATTTGCCTTGACCTATTCCTTGGTGTCTGGGCTAAGTTCGCTGAGTTGCTCATGGTGATTTAAATGTTGGGGTATTTTTCTTACACTCATTAGAACTGAAGAAGTGGCTTGGATAAGCTATGCAACATCTTCAATGCTACAGAACAAGCCCAATTATATGTGGCAACCATTACTAGCTAATATGTTGTACCTTCTGTTTTGTTTTTATTTACTCAAAATGAATCTTTATAGATCAATATTTAAGTCAGAATAACATATGATCTATTTGAGTATTTTCTTTGAGTTTGAGCCCCCCCTTTTTCAACATCCCCCTGATCAGTCTACATCCAGTATCTACTGATTACAAGACAGCTTAAATAGAATAAAAATCCTGTTTGCAGGGGGGGGGAAATCAAATATATGTAGTACAAATATACACTCACCGGTCACTTTATTTGGTGCACTTGTTCAAATGCTTGGTAACATAAAATGCTAATCAGCCACTAACGTGGCAGCAACTCAATGCATTTAGGTATCTAGACTTGGTGAAGACGACGTGCCAGATGGGCTGGTCAGAGTATTTCAAAAACTGCTCATCTACTGGGATTTTCAAGCACAACCATCTGTAGAATTTATAGAGAATGGTCCAAAAAAGAGAAAATATCCAGTGAGTTGTATGGACAAAAATGGCTTGTTGATGTCAGAGGAGAAAGAGCAGACTGGTTTGAGATGATAGAAAGACAACAGTAACTCAAATAGCCACTCATTATAACCAAGGTATGCAGAATACCATTTCGGAATGCTCAACACATCAAACCTTGAAGCAGATGGGCTGCAGCAGCAGAAGACCACACCGGGTGCCACTCCTGTCAGCTAAGAACAGAAAACTGAGGCTACATTCAGATGGTAGGGTCAGAATTTGGCATAAACTACATGAAAGCATGGATCCATCCTGCCTTTTATCAATGGTTCAGGCTGATGGTGGTGGTGTAATGGTGTGGGGGACATTTTCTTGGCACACTTTGGGTCCCTTAGTACCAAATGAGCATCATTAAAATACCTGAGTATTGTTGCTGACCATGCCCACCCCTTTAAGACTACAGTGTACCCATCTTCTGATGGCTCCTTCCACCAGGATAATGCACCATGTCACAAAGCTCAAATCGTCTCAAACTGGTTTCCTGAACATGACAATGAGGTCACTGTACTCCAGTGGCCTCCACAGTCACCAGATCTCAATCCAATGGAGCACCTTAGGGATGTGGTGGAAATGGGAAATTCGCATCATGAATGTGCAGCCGACAAATCTGCAACAACTACATGATGCTATCATGTCAATATGGACCAAAATCTCTGAGGAATGTTTCCAATATCTTGTTGAATCTATGCCAGGAAGAATTAAAGTGATACTAAAGTCTTGTTTTTATACTTACTAGCTCTGCCTAATGGTTTTGCACAGAGAAGCCCAGATCCTCCTCTTCTCTGGTCCCTCTTCTGCTCTCCTGGCCCCTCCCTCCTCTTGAGTGCCCCCACAGCAAGCAGCTTGCAATGGGGGCAGCCAAGCCATAGCTCTGTATGTCCCCCCTCTCTCTATCTCCTTATTGGCCCACTGACTTTGATTGACAGCAGCGAGAGCCAATAGCGCTTCACTGCTGTCTCAGCCAAGGAGGAGGGAGAGTCACGGGCAGCCAAGTCTTTTGTGCAACATCGCTGGATGGAAATGGGCTCAGGTAAGTATTAGGGGGGCTAAAGGGGACTGCTGCACACAGAAGGGTTTTTTAATCTTAATGCATAGAAAACATTACGATAAAAAAAACCTTCTGACTTTACAACCACTTTAAGACGGTTCTGAAGGCAAAAGGGGGTCCAACCTGTTACTAGCAAGGTGTACCTAATAAAGTGGCTGGTGAGTGTATATTTATTGAGCTGTTGGACTGTAGTTCAGTTTAAATGTGAACTCTGGGTCAGTGTAAAATTTTACTGTACAGTGGGTGCCCCTGCACTGCAAGGGTCAAGTATTTGTTTAGTATAGAACAGAGATCGCATGATGGGAATTGTAGTTCCTGAACAACTGGAGGGCCATAGTTTGGAGTCCCCTGGTTTAGAAGGTTAGGAATGAGATTAAGTACTTACCTTATTCTTTGCTCCCTCAGGCCTCCCTCCTCTCTGAATGACTGTCCAACTAAAACCACTTCTCTGTGTTGCTTGACCTGTTGCAACTCTTCAAAGTTATCTCATACTACGACAACCACCCTCCTGCTCTGTCCTAAACTCTCTAACCCACATTTTCAACCTCTCCCTCTCTTCCAGCACCTTTCCCTCTCCACTCAAACATGCACTGGTTACCCCCCCATACTTAAAAAACCCTTACTGGACCCCACCTGTTTGAATAACTTAAGACCCATTTCCCTGCTCCTGTTTGCCTCCAAGCTTCTTGAACACCTTGTCCACAGCCGTATGAGTTGCTACCTCACTGAGAACCACCTTCTCGATCCCCTACAATCCGGCTTCTGAAAAAAACATTCTACTGAAACTGCCATACTAAAACTCACCAACAAACTATTAACTGCTAAAACCAATGGCCACTCATAATCTTAGACCTTTCTGCTGCCTTTGACACAGTTGACCACCCACTCCTCCTCAATAGATTCCATTCCCTTGACCTCCGTGACTCTGCTCTTTCCTGGTTCTCCTTCTACCTCTATCTCTTTCTGTTGGGGTACCCCAAGGCTCTGTCCTTGGGCCCCTCTTATTCTCCCTCTATACCTCTTCCCTGAGTAATTTAATAACTTCCCATGGCTTCAAATACCACCTCTATGCTGATGACACCCAGCACCCAGATCTATCTCTCGACTTCTCAACTCTGCACCTCAATCTCCTCACGCATCATAAACTTACTGAATGACATATCAGTATGGATGTCACTCCACTTTCTCAAACTCAATCTTTCTAAAACTGAGCTTGTAAAATGTCCTCCTCCCCTGTCTCCTCCTCATGACTTTTCCATTGGGATCAACGGCATAACCATTGGTCCTTTCACACATGCCAGGGTGCTGGGTGTAATCCTAGACTCCGACGTCTCCTTCAGCCCCCACATCCAATCACTGGCTAAATCGTGCCACCTTAACCTCCACAACATCTCCAGAATTTGCCCCTTCCTAACTAACGACACCACAAAACAACGTATTCACTCCTTGGTTATTTCCCGCCTTGACTACTGCCACTCCCTTCTCACTGGCCTACCTTTACACAGGCTATCCCCCCTTCAGTCTACCATGGATGCTGCTGCCAGACTTATACACCTTACTAACCGATGCGTGACTGCTGCCCCACTGTGCCAATTGCTTCACTGGCTTCACCTACCCCACTGTATAAAATTCAAAATACTAACCACAACATGCAAGGCCATCCACAACACTGCCCCCAGCTACATCACCAATCTCATCTGCAGATATCGCCCAAATCGTCCCCTCCCCTCCTCCCAGGACCTCCTGCTCTCTAGCTCCCTTGCTACCTCCTCCCATGCTCGTCTACAGGACTTCTCGAGCCTCTCCCATCCTCTGGAACTTCCTGCCCCAGAATGTTCAGTCAGCCCCCACCCTGTCCGCCTTTAGGCAATCCTTGAAAACTTATTCAGGGATGCCTACCCCACCTCCACCTAAGAACTGTGTTGAGTCACCTCTATCAGATCATACCCTGCAGCCATTACCTTTTGTACCACCTCCCCCTCCCTTTAGATTGTAAGCTCCACAAGCAGGGCCCTTCTATTCCTTCTGTATTGAACTGTATTGTAATTGTACTGTGTTCCTTCTTTATTGTAAAGCACTGTGCAAACTGTTGGCGCTATATAAATCCTGTATAATAATGATAATAATAATAATAATACAATTTAGGACAAGTGGTCCTGCAGTGTTAATGTAGATAAGGACACCAAGGTCCCACCCTCATCACCAGAGGGTCAGAGAGCATTAGCTGCCAGAGTAGTGAGGAGTAAGATAATTATAATTTTCTTTGTTCAATCTTCCTAGACAAAATAAGCATTTCAACTTCACATTGCAAGGTATGTGGGGGGGGGGGGGGGGAGGGGGTCTTTCATGTATACAGTAACCCAGAACAAAACTTTTGTGCTTCCAGAATGCTTCTTGAGGACTCTAATACAGTATCCTAATATACATTAAATGCTATGCCATTAAATCTGCTAGACTGATGTAATGATATGTGCAATTACTGTAATTATCAGAATTCACTTTAAATAAAAAATATTTCATTAAGACCAACTAGTCCATAACTAGAAAAATGTTCTATGGGAAATGTTGGGGAATGCAGTCAGTCGTATATAATTAGATAGTATACTGGATTGGGAAATAAGACTTCTGAATACTACAGTATATTAAAATACTGCTATTAAGTTGATTCAAATGTCTGTTACATCACTAAGTCTTTAGACCTGAAATCAATTTTAGCAATTTGTTTATTTCAGGCAAATTACAGAAGATTGATTTGACATCAAACATTATATCAGATATTGATGAAGATGCTTTTAGAAGCTTGCCTCAGCTTGATGAGCTCATCCTACTAGATAACAGAATAAGACAACTTCCAGAGCTGCCACAATCTCTGAGTTTCCTAGATGTCAGCAAAAACAGACTGGGACGCAAAGGATTAAAGCAGGAGGCTTTCAAAGTATGTATTTAAACTCAGCTCAAACCCCTTAACTTGCAATTATAGCTGCAACCAAGTTTAAAGTAACCTAGGGTCAACTGAAACATGAAAACATGAGGCTCTATTTAGATCTATGTGTTGTGGTAATGCACATTTAACGCACATTACCACAGTGATAATACTGTTTTTGAATTTTACATGGTACCTTAAAGCACTAAACCAGCACACTTCCAATGTACCTATATTGCAGTGCACCTCATTGTGTGCAAACACACCACATAGAGTGTTTTGGAACTTTTTTTGGCAAAGATGGTGCAGATCCAATATTAGCTCTGTTGTTGTGCATTGGCAGCCCATTCATAATAAATGGACTCACTTTACTTAATGTAGGTTAATGCACAGCTGAATGTGTGTTTGCTTACACACGGCAACGTAAAGTGTGGATCTGCCCTTAGCACAGGCTTTAGCTGTGTGTGATCTGTGCAATTTCACAATACATCATCCTAAAACAGGGCAACAATTGCTGGATATGCATATCTTTCTCAACATTTTCTAAAAAAAAAATACATTATAAAACATATATTTGTTTTATTTTAAACCCTGCAGCATTAGAAAAAGAGATAGCCCTGCTGCCGCATACCTCATCCAGCCCCATTAGCAGGGAAAAGCAGCCTCAGCTCGATTCATGCAGCCCACACCCCCAACATGTTTCACCCTGCCCCCGGGGGCTTAATCATGGAGGTTGAAATACTGCACCTTTTTATTATCTTTAGTGCCCTGTAATATTGAATGTGATGATTTTCAACTGATTTTCACTTGGAAATACCTGCTTTATTAAGCCAGTGCTCCTTGCCAACACACAGCACTTTCATGTGAGAAAGAGGTTGACACCATCACCATGTGTAAGTTCTGACATTATCCAACATGGAGCTTACACATGATTTGAGGAGCAACCCAGCAGTGGGGGATCCCTGAGACTGTGATTACAAGTAGGTTTGGGGGGGGGGGGGTGTCAAAAGACTTAACCTCGAAGTGAGCAGTCTTTATTACCTTAGTAAATCAACCCCAGTGACTTTAAACATAATTTTTGCCCTTTGGACCGAATAAAATTATACAGTTAAAACAATTTTACTTAATGTGCATATACAAATATATGAATGTCCATTTTTGGTTTAAAGATGAATGTTTTTTTTTTCAGGACTTGAACGATCTTCGTCTTTTGTACTTGAATAACAACAACCTGGACCACATTCCAATACCACTTCCAGACAGCTTACAGGCTCTTCATCTTCAGGTAAATCATTAATCATCTGTGAATGTCTTGGAAAGAATGTGTGGTATATGAGGGCTAGGCTTGTTATATTTGGTTGTTTTTGCATTTTGCTTTTTTAGCACTATGATGGACCTGCAGAAAAATTTTCCCTGAGCCACACCGATCCCAAAATATATTGTTTAGTTCTATATTAGTAACATATATATTGGATGCAGGCAGAAATTACTTATGAAAGCCATGCATCGGGGTTGAACAGTTCTAGGTTCAATTAAAGCTTACACCGCAGCAGGACAAGATTTCTACTTAGCCAACACAGGCCATGGCCCAGTACAGCAGGACTGTCAGGTGTGACAAAGAACTGCTTGCACATTGTGTACTGCTCACAGTCACCTAAATCCTAGTTCATAAAAGTTGTGTTTATTTATCTCATACTGTTTTTTTCTGTTTATTTCAGTATTATAATAAATATGTCTCTGGAAGCTGTTTTTTGGTTCTGCGTGTATCCTAGTGAACATATCTGTGATTACTAGTAAAGAAATGGTGTTGTGTATGGCTCTGCCCATTATATACTGATGTTACATCTGTATGTACAGTCTTAATATAATTTAATTATTTAAACCCAAGAACAAAATATAGTATATGGCAGCTTTCGAGTACATAGATGCGGTGCCAACATTAGTCAATATTTTTTAGGATTTTTTCCTTTTTGTTTTTACTTGGTGAGCCCACCAGTACCACCAGTCCTAGAATGACAACGTTCACTCACCCTACTGTATCTGTGGATGATTAGTGTTTTGATAGTATATATAAAGGGAGAAAATAAGAGAAGTTTATTGTTAAAGCTTGCATACAATTTAAAGTGGAAGAAAGCCTAACTATAACTGTTCTTAAAGGAGAAATTTGGGGTGGGTTTCAAAAAAGAAAAAAAAACCTTCATACTCGCCTCCATGCTGCAGCATCAGTGTGATGCTGCAGTTGTCCCCCACCAGCTCTAAGACAGAGAACTGAGCCATCACTTAACTTTTGATCACTCAATTCTCTCAATTCTCAGAGCGGAGAGTGTTAAATGTCAATCACTGCTCTCTGCTCTGCCCCTCCAGCGCTCACTGGAGTGCTGAACTGGAGAGTGGGCAGGAACAGCTGGCTTCAGCTCTCAGTTGCTTGCTGAGAGCAGGAGCCAGCTGTCAATCAAGCAGCTGAGAGGATACTGACAATATGACCAGGATCTTTCCAGAGCCTGGATCGACGCTGTGGCTTATCTGGGTCACAGGAGAGCAAAAGCAAGTGCACTCATGTGACACAGAAGAAAAATGTGATTAAAAATGATCTGCCCATACTTCTTATTTAAACATCTTCCCTCCCCTTACCTATTACCTATCCTGCAAACCTGTATAAAGATCTGTATGTTTACCTATTTTTACTGTTCTCTGGTCTGATCATGTGATCCTACAGCCCTGGCTCCCTCTGTCAGTGAGTGGTTGCTGAAGGAGAGGGAGTGCAGACAATGGCTGGGTTATGGGTCACAGCTTACACAGAGCAGCGGGATCACATGGCTAGAACAGAACTGATTAATAGTAGGTAAGTATACAGATATTTTTTCTTTAGGGAAGGAGGGGTGAGGGAACATAGGCTTTTGTTTGACTTGTCATGGGCAACAGTTAACAACTGTTCTGCAGTTTGACGTTCACATAAACATGAATTTCAGGGTGCTTATTCAGTGCACAAACACCCGAGCAGTTGGCCCAACAAAATGAGATGGTGTGGGGGGCAGCACACATAACAGATAAACAAGGGTAAGGAAGCATGGCAAAGGACAGTTGGCCTTGGGTTGGGCATTAAAATATAAATCCATGCACTGCGGTGCGATTAGAGTGTCAAGAAAAAAGTTAGTAAAAAGAAATATTCCTTACAGACAAGCTGACAACATTGGGCCTAGTGCCTAGATTTCTCAAGCCCCACAGTATGTGAAAATTAAACACACCCAAGGTTAGCATGTGTGAAACAAACAATATTATATCCAAACAACAATAATGCGAAAACATTTTTGAAGAAAAAGCAGTGTCTGCAAAAAAAAAAAAAATTGATAATCTAAACTCTACAGTTACAGTTACAGAATTGATTTGATGATCTCATTCCATTGCATGACACAATCCATACCAGTTTTGGTCCAGTTATTCTTGTGTTGATTGCGGGCCCCACTAGTGTACCATTTAAAACTTGCATCCTAGAGACAGATGTTTCATTTTTGATATAAATGGAATCATGTGTCCATTTGTACAGAAGCAAAAAGCCATAATTTAAAGATTTTGTTAAATGACAAAATCGTGACCTGCAGAGATTAAAATATATGTAATTCCTGACATTTCATTTCCTTTTTTTTCTTCTTTTTAGTCTGTTAATTATTGCATTAAAATGTTTTGGTATATCTGTTTAATACATGCAAAAAAAATGGCTGGTCCTGCCAGAAACCTTGTGAGCTGATAACTTCAGTACTAATTGTTATTAAATACATTGGTCTCAGCTATGTGAGATAATACGCTTCCTATCCTGTGATGACTACACTGCTTGCTTGCAGTACAGTTAGTGAATGTTGTCACACTAAGACAGGAAATGTCAGGATTCCCAGGTGAAAATAAAGTGGCAAAAAAAAGAGAAATAAAGACTAAGGCTTGGTTCACACTGCCATGCGGACCGACTCACAGAAGGGGTCTGGTGCGTTCCTGTTCACTGCTTCAGGTCCGATTTTGAAATCGGAACTGAAAAGGACCAGAAGATGCACAGAACTCCTGCGCAATTTGCTCTGCAGCCATTCCAGAGCTGTGGGAACCGGCTCCATTGAGAGCCGGTAACAATCTCCTGACATGCTAATTGGATGCGGAGAAACCAACATTCAATTCGCAATAGTGTGAACCCAGCCTAATACAGCCAACGCATCAATGAACTGGTAAGCTGAAGTATAATACATGGTTATTTTTGGGTTTAGATATGTTTTAAAGCCAAAGTTTAGGCATGGGCTATTTTGCATAGTTACAGTGGTTGAGCTTGGACAATGTATGTATGTATGTGCCATACCTGGCTGATCCCTGTGGAAGCTGGAAATCACTGTAATATGCACCCCTCTTACAATGATTACTACTAGCTTTCTGGGTCCCATGCCGAGCAGGTGCCCTGTTGCATAGTAAACACAGGGGGGCATTTACTCAGCATGGGTGCCATTCTGAGAACAATTTGCACACTCTCAATGAATGTAAAGTGTTCTCTGTTGGATGAGGTGGAGAGGTGGGTGGTGACATCCGGATCTCCACCTCGTCCAAAACAGAGAACACTTTGCATTCATTGATAAAATAGAAAAACATGGAGCATAATTCACTGACGCGGTGCCACAGCCATAAACATATGAGAAGAACAAAAATAGGGAAAAAAGGATTTTAACCACTTGCTGCCCACCATATATAAATAAAAAAGTGTGGTGATTAAATACCACCAAAAGAAAGCTCTATTTGTGTGAAGAAAATGATAAAAAATGTAATTTGGGTACAGTGTTGCATGACCATGCAATTGTCATTCAAAGTGCAACAGCGCTGAAAACTGAAAATGGCCTGGGCAGGAAGGGGGTGAAAGTGCCCTGTATTGGAGTGGTTAAAGGTGCCATTCCTAACCATAAAAAAGTTAATACTCATTAATTTTAAAGTACAAATAACATGTTATACATTTACAAAAAATCATTGAACATATCTATATCCACAAAAACATTTTAGTGTTATTACATATTACATATAGAAGGCTCCCTAAGAAAGCCGCTCATTCTGCTAAGTCATAGCCTATAGGTATACATATAAAAAATGATGTTCCATGTACATATACTACAGTATAATAACTGTATTTAGGCCAGACTGCAGAAAACATTTAGGAGCCTAATTTCTGCAGTCTGGCCTAAATACAGTTATTATACTATAATATATGTACATTGAACACCATTTTTTATAGGTATACCTATGGGCTATAGCTTAGCAGAATGAGTGCCTTTCTTAGGGAGCCTTCTATATGCAGTTTTTTGGATAGTGTAGGGAAGGGTTAACGCCACTGTAATGTTTGTTTTGCTGTCTGTGCTCCTATTCAGAAGATATCACCTCACTTTCTGTGCCTATGACAATTGGATTTTGAAAATTTTGGGTTGTTGTGGAAACAAAGATTGGTGATAAATCTTCAGTGGAGACACCTTTTTCCCCATAACTCTTACAGGAATGAATTTCCCTTCCTAGGGGGAGATTTTGTATCAACAAAATGTGCAGCGCATATGTACATAAACTGCAATACAACCACTAATTAAAGTAATAAGTGTATAAAAATCATAAACTTGAAAATCATAAACATAAATATAAACACCAGGATGATACTGCAACCACCCTATAGTGTGAACAGTAATAAATCTGAGTTGGTCCACCATTCAGGAACTTTCTTGGTCTAGATAATGTCTATTAAAAGTGTACAATCATGAAAAGTCCATGACCACTGTTCACACTATAGGGTGGTTGCAGTATCATCCTGGTGTTTATATTTATGATTTCAAGTTTATGATTTTTATGCACTTATCACTTTAATTAGTGGTTGTATTGCAGTTTATGTACATATGCACTGCACATTTTTTTGTTACATGGTTTGAGTTCAGTATATGTTAATGCTGATCATGGTGGCCGCTCACAAATTTACTGGGTAGCGCGGTATTTTATCTACTTTATCACTAGGGGTAGATTTCTTCTCACTTCCTGTTGTCTTCCTCTGTTTGTAAGTAGGAGTTGTTTGTAAGTCGGATGTTCATAACCCAGGGACCGCCTGTTTAAATATATCCAAGGAATTTTTGTAAATGAATAAAATTATCTTTGTAATTTAAACTAACTGGGTATTCACTGTCTTGGGGTTAAGAATGGCACCTTTAGGCCTTATACACAATCACGTTTTTTAGAGCCGTGTTTTTGAGTGTTTCTTGCAGCTCTCCATGTTATTCAATGGCCCCATAGAAATGCTGACGTTTTTGAGCTGTAGATAGCGTTGGCGTTTGTGAGCTGAAAGCAGAACCCATGGCCAGCACATTCTGAAGCTGCAGCGTTAGAGCATTTTTGACCCTGAGCCTGCAAAACGCTCACTAACGCGCATTAACGCCATAGCAATGTTAACCGGCGTTTTTAGCGCCAGCGTTTTCAGGTTCAACAATAGCAGAGGGATGTCTTTTCAAACAAAAGGCAGCGTAGCGCTGATGATCAATAACGCGCCTTAACGCCAATGGAAAACGCCAATGAAATTGCGTTTTTGACTGGTCCCGACGTTACAGCTACTTTTGTTAATAAAAATACTTTTTTTTCTATTTTTGTTCTATTCATTGATAAAATGCAAAGTGTCCTCTGAATGATGCCCCCATCATGTTCACTAAGCAGCAGGGCAGCTGCTCTGCATTTGACCTGGAAGCTAGTGGCAATTTCTGTAGTAGTGGTGCCTATACCAGGTATGGTACATACATACTTACGATGGTCCAGGCTGAAGCAATGTAACTATGACAAAGAGCCATACCTAAACTACAGTTTTAGGTAAAAACGGTTATACATTTTTGATTCAGAACAGTTGTGAGGAATGACTGAGGATTGCCTATAGGCCCCAGTCAACTTTGCTGCATCATTAGGTTTAGGTTCATATCTCTGTGTGTGAGGAACGCGTGCATAATTGTGCACATTCCCAACCCACAGAGAGATGCAATGCACCTTTGCAGAAGTGTGGGAGTGCCAATAATTCCTAATGGCAATGCCTCGCATCAGCATCCATGACGCATTTTCAGGTGTGCCAAACCACATAGTACGGCAGCACCACGTGGCTCAGTTTAAATAAAAGGCCAGGGCTTCTTTTCCCATGCTTCTTGTGGATGGAGCAGCTCATTGAAATGAATGGGCTGCCCCAACTACAACGTGCATGTGCAAATGTGCATGCATAGGTCTGAACCAAACCCAAAACTAGACTGAATCTAGGGGGCCCATTTGTGGCAACACTCTAGAGCTAGAGTTTTAGAAAATGATATTGTTTAGTGATTTCATTATTGTAAGAGTATTTATGAGCATCATTTTGATTTTAGGACAACAACATTCAGGAAATGCACGAAGACACTTTTTGCAACATGAAAGATTTTTCATATGTTCGAAGATCCCTTGAAGATATTCGACTGGATGGCAATCCCATTAACCTGAGTAAAACACCACAGGCTTTCATGTGTCTACCTCGTATACCAGTTGGCAGATTGGTCTAAAAGACCAGAAACTAAGTCAGAGAAACACCTAAATAGTTTACCTGACAATTTGCCGTTTCATATGAGTACCATTTATATGATACTTCAATCAATACATTTTTTTTATGAATAAAAAGCCAAATTATTAAATCAACTAACTGTACTGAGACCTGGAAAATACTATTAACAAAATGTACATAAAGTACCTTCTCATAATTAATTAGCATTTACTGGAGTTAAGTATTTTGTGACTTTGTCTTTGTGATGTGTTGTGTTGTTTGCTACCTACTAGCTCCTGGCTCACCTGTCTCATCTTGCAGTAAATGTGAAGAATGTTACACCTGAACTAGAGATGTACATAAAGGTTATTTGTCTTTTTACTTTAGCTTAAAAGCTTCTGTGTCTTAATATCAGCAACTTTCTGCTAAAATTATTGAATTTACTTTACTTTAATATGTTTGTAGTAGTTATTCCATTTTATGTGCAATAAGAATGTAGTGTAGTTTAGCTGCCATCTTCTGGCCATTTTTCATATCTACATGCAAATCACAAAATGATTTCCATCATTTCTTGAATATAATAATTATGTATGAACTTCAATAAAATGACTTATTGTTACAAAGAAATTCACCACAGGATGGAGAAACATAAACAGCAATAAAAAAGGCTGAGCCTTAAAATGTAAATGTTAATGGTCAATAATGATGAATGTGAAGCCAAATATTATTTTTGTTTTGTATATATTTTCACAAATATAAAAAGGTCATTTGTTTGACTTGCACATGCATTTTGAAACATTGTTACATCAGGTAAAAAAGATACAAAATAATGCAGTGCATGTACAAAAGAACACAATACTACCAACCATGTCTAAATTGCTTTGCATTTTATAACAGAAGGCTAAAACTGACCAATGTATATGCATGATGTATATACTGCAGGTTTGTCCATTAAAGCGGTAGTAAACCCCCACTACTGTTTTTACCTACAGGTAAGCCTATAATAAGGCTTACCCGTAGGTAAAATGAATATCTCCTAAACCTACATTGTTTAGGAGATATTCACCCTGCATGCAGCCGCTGACATTAGCGGCTCATGCGCTCTGATGATCCGGCGGAGGCAGCCGGAAAATCAGAGCTGGCTGCCGGAACGAAGAGCTCCCGCGTGTGAGTGACGTCACACGGCTCTGGCGGTTTACTACCGCTTTTAAAAAAAAATACCTTAAAAAAAGACCATCAATCCAGCTAACCTTTCTAATATGTCTTAAGGAGGCCATACACTAGTACATTTTTGAACAAAGAGCATTCGTAAAAAAAAAAAAAAAAGTACATTTGCAGTGGATGAACTTTTAAGAACGAAAACCACATTAAGAATTAGAAATTTGTCCCTCAAAAAAAATTTCCAACCTGCTCTATTAAATTTTCCTGTCGCTGCGATTGAAAACGTACATCAATTTGACCCCACTAACAATCAGAAAACTGAACAAATGTTCTTAAAATGATCATTTTCAAATTAAATTCTACTAGTGCATGGCCAGCTTTAGACACAAGGGGGTTGATTTACTAAAACTGGAGAGTGCAAAATATGGTACAGTTCTGCATAGAAACTCATCCGCTTTCAGTTTTTTTGTCTAAGCTTAAAGTGGTTGTAAAGTCACTGGGGTAGATTTATTAAAACTGGTGCACTCAGAATCTGGTGCAGCGGTGCATGGTAGCCAATCGGCTTCTAATTTCAGCTTATTCAATTAAGCTTTGGCAATAAAACCTGGAAGCTGATTGGTTCCTATGCAGAGTTGCACCAGATTTTGAACTCTTCAGTTTTAGTAAAACAATCCCACTGTATCTAATTACTAGTCTCCTCTATGTTATATGAAGCTATGTTGCACAGTGTCTTTGGTTTATAAAAATGATGCAGCCCAATACCTTATTTCACGGCGCCGCTGTTCGGTCATGTGAATTCCCGCTGCTCTCCTTCCTAGATTTGAGGACTACAGCGGGAGGGGCTAAGATTTTCCTCTGATGTCATGCCGAAGGAGAGGGGAAGAGAGGCAGACAGTCACGTGACCGCACAGTGCCATTCTGAAATAAGGTAGAGCTGCATAATTTTTAAAAAACAGAGAAACTGTGCAACATAGTTCATATAACAGAGGGGATTCTAGTTATTAGGCACAGTTACTTTACACAGAATAGCAGCAAGGGGGGGGGGGTGGAGCAGCCCGGCACTGACTCAATAGCTGACAGGCAGAGAAGGGGGGAGAGGGGGAGAGGGAGAGACAGCGGGCTGATGGAAGCACGTAAACTGACCATGTTAACATAGATCAGCAGCCATGATTACCGTGGTCAGTGCACACAGGGGGGACACGCGAACAGGCAGGATTAACCAGGTATTTTACAGCATAGAGCAGGACAAATGACTCCGCACAAGCACTATGCTGTATATTGTGCTTTAAAGGAACAGGACCATTTTTGTTTTTTAGGGTTACAACCACTTTAATTTAACAAACTAAAGTAAGAAGCTGATTGGCTACCATGCACAGCTGCACCAGATTTTACACTCTCCAGTTTTAGTAAACAACTCCAATCTGTCATATAAAAATGTGTTTTGCTCAATGCTCTAGAATTTGTGCGCAGCCTGGGTGTCTAGCCATGGCAGCTCCTATCAAAGGCATTTTAGACAGGCATTCAGCTTATTAAGAGATTCCCTTTAAAGCAAATCTCTAGGCAATTTTTTTTCTTAAATTCCTTAAATTCCACTCAGGGGGGGTGATGCTTATTCATAATGCAATGAAAATGCTAGAGGCTGGATACTGGCACAAGAAGCTGCAGAACAGTTAAGCGTTATAGTTTTAGCTATACAATGTGGTAGAGTTATGTCAATATCAAGTGTAGCTAAACAGAGCGACCCAAATTTTGGTAAGGTAAGCTTTTATTCTAATTTTAGCGTTAGTTTATTGGTTAGCTGTTCAGCTGGAAATCTGCCTTAATTATTATAATACTCGATGTGCAATATTATTTTTGCCCTGATGGAAAGTGGGGTGAGTAACTGGTAGTGAAATCAGTGAACTTTAATAATTAAGGATAGAAAAGTTGAAGTTGCAAAAACGTAGTTAATTCAGACACCACGTTTCATTAAACCCAGGGCCCTGCATTCATTATACCTGGTCTTCAACAGTACACAGAACATGGAGATTCAATAATTTTAGTAAATATAAACTGCTAAATACCTTTATTCATCAGCAGTATATAGCAGTCTTGTGACTTCTATCAGTGTCTGGCCGAGCTTGAAAGAGTTAATGTTTTAATTATCCTCTGACTGTCCTATGAGGCTGCAAGACCCCTGATCCTCTGTCTGGACAGTGCTGATTGGCCCTGTACCAATGACATGCACCCTCCCAAAAAAAAATAGCAATACACACCAGACTGAGCATGTGCAGAGTGCTTTCAAGGCTCTGTTCTATCAGCAGATGAAGTGGGGACAGTAAAAGAAGGGGAGGACCAGAGAAGACAGGATCAAACAGCCTTTTTACACAATGTGGAGGCTTAACATCTTTAGCGATACACACCAAACTGAGCATGTGCAGCTTGTCCCCTAGCATCTGTACTGCTAGTAGGATATATATTGGGGACTCTGGAAGAAGGGGAGGATCAGAGGGTACAGGATCAAACAGCCTTTTTACACAATGTGCAGGATTAACCCCTTAGGTTCCACAGTGAGTATAACAAGCATGCTTTACTGTATATACAGACTGATTTTACTGTTGTGGGTTTAGTACCACTTTAAAGCAAGTGAGATTCCCCTGTTACTTTGTTTTTTAACAGCAGAAGTAAATAAAGGACTGTACTTTAGTCAGTAAAAAATCCAGTCTCCATCAGTGCAAGATCTAAACAGAGGAGCACTGTACACTAGATGGATTTTTAAAAGGGTCGTCGATTATGGGAATATTAAAGGATTATCTGACCAATCTACTTCCCGGTTCACTTAACTTTTCTATTAATATATTTACCTTGGTAAGCCAAACATCTCTTTACTCAAACACAAGGGATTTGTAAATGTACCATCCTTAATGTCCTTTTGGTTTATGACATTCTGTTATACTGCTATGTGGTGTGAAAAGTGGCATCCTTTATTTTTCAATTAAATGTTGCCTTTCTAAAATGTGTGAAATTAATATTTGATGTTCCAATAAAAATAACATTTGAAATGATTCCCTTACCTCTTTTGAGGTTGGTTAAATCCAAAATTGATTTCATGTCAGGAAATAAATG
>BLSH010428864.1:429632-460304 GCA_018402905.1 Glandirana rugosa | reverse complement strand
GACCAGGCAGGCTTGAAGCCCTGTTTCAGGCCCAGGCCCAGGCCTGCCTTGGGCTTGCTAGCGTGCCTGTTGCTTGCCGTGCGATCGTTCGGGTTCCGTCCGGACCCGGACCCGGACTTTGTCCCGAAGTTCGGACGGACCAGCAGAACCCGAACTTCCAGAGGTTCGCTCAACTCTAATTATAATCTATCAATAGAATATATAAGTAGAGTAACCACATCACTGTGGGTTGAGTTTTTATTTCAGACTATTCCAAATTTCCAGAGTGCAAATAAAAATGAACTGAATCTTTAAAAATATGCTAATGTATTTACACAGAGCTGTTGTTCAAAGCAGGTAACTATAATGAATGAATAGTAACATCAGGACCACGCTACATAGGGTAGAAATGGGAGGTAGCACAGGAACCCATGGGGACCCAGACCAACATTTACAGTATACTACATTGTGTAACATGTATATTTCACTCCTCCTACATATGCATGCTTTTAATATACAGTATTTTGTATAAAAAAAATACTTAATCCCTCTTTTCTTTTTTCTTAGTTGAAAGTCGTGTTGTCAGCGGCGGCCGGTCAATAAGGGGCGCCCAAGCACCCCCCGCTGAACAGAAGAAAAAAAGTCAGCCCGACCCCCTACAGGAGGCACCAGTATATTTACTTTTTTTTTTCTCGGCTCCTTGCTGTCTGCTGACAGCAAGTAGTGAGCCGATTGGTCAGTCATAAAAGACTATGTATGTGCACTGAACAGGCGCACACACATAGTCTAATTGGCTGCCCTGAGCCAGTGACTGACTTTCATTGGATGCGGTGGGCGGGACTGTGGCGGACATGCTGGCTGCATGATTACTCATGCAGGCGCAGCACTCCACCGGTTTCAGTCCCGATTCCTGCGCAGCAGACCATCCACGAGTTTGCACACTCCAGCACGCTCCCCGCTCGCCGGACTCTGTACACTGCCAGTACACCTAAGAGAGGGGGTACATGCGGGACTTTGTCCCGACTTCAGGGGGGTTCTGTCAGTGCCGTGAGTCCCTATCTGGGGCTCTGTATACTGCTATCTGGGGTTCTGTATACTGCTATATGGTGACTCTGTATACTGATATCTGTATACTGCTATCTGAGGCTCTGAATACTGCTATCTGGTGGCTCTTTATCCTGATATATGTTGACTCTGTATACTGCTATCTAAGGCTCTGTATACTGCTATATGGTGGCTCTGTATACTGCTATCTGGTAGCTCTGTATACTGCTATCTGGGTCTCTATATACTGCTATATGGTGCCTCTGTATACTGCTATATGGTGACTCTGTATACTGCTATCTGGGGCTCTGTATACTGCTATAAGGTCAGTCTGTATACTGTGATATGGTGACTCTGTATACTGCTATATGGTGACTCTGTATACTGCTATCTAGGGCTCTATATACTGCTATATGGTGACTCTGTATACTACTATCTGGGGCTCTGTACACTACTATCTGAGGCTCTGTAGACTGCTATCTGGTGGCTCTGTATACTGCTATCTGGTGGCTCTGTATACTGATATCTGGTGGCTCTGAATACTGCTATATGGTGGCTCTGTATACTGCTATCTGGTGGCTCTGTATACTGCTGTATGGTGACTCTGTATACTGCTATTTGGTGGCTCTGTATACTGCTATCTGGTGGCTGTGTATACTGCTATATGGTGACTCTGTATACTCCTATCTGTGGCTCTGTATACTACTATCTGGTGACTCTGTATACTGCTATCTGGGGCTCTGTATACTGCTATCTGGTGGCTCTGTATACTACTCAATGGTGACTCTGTATACGGCTATATGGTGACTCTGTATACTGCTATCTGGGACTTTGTATACTGCTATATGGTGGCTCTGTATACTGCTATATGGTGACTCTGTATACTGCTATCTGGGGCTCTGTATACTGCTATATGTTGACTTTGTATACTGCTATCTGGGGCTCTGTATACTGCTATATGGTGGCTCTGTATACTGCTATCTGGTGGATCTGTATACTGCTATATGGTGGCTCTGTATACTGCTATCTGGGGCTCTGTATACTGCTATATGGTGACTCTGTGTACTGCTATATGGTGACTCTGTGTACTGCTATATGGTGGCTCTGTATACTGCTATCTGGGACTCTGTATACTGCTATATGGTGGCTCTGTATACTGCTATCTGGGGCTCTGTATACTGCTATATGGTGACCCTGTGTACTGTTATATGGTGACTCTGTATACTCATATCTGGTGGCTCTGTATACCCCTATCTGGTGACTCTGTATACCCCTATCTGTTGATGCTATATACCCTATCTGGTGATGCTGGGCTGTATACTCCTGACACAATGGGTGATAACTATAAGGGGTTGGGCTTATTAGAAGTGGGAGGGGTCAAAAAGGAAGGATGGGGTCTGCCCCCCTATCCTAAAATCGAAACAGTTGCCACTGCATGTTGTGTTAATTAAATAAAACTCTGGAACAGGTTGCTGAATAGTAGCACCTTAGTCATCTTAGATCAAACTCTCTACCATTTATATAATCCAGTCATTGGCCACATGTGTAAGGATGGTCTTTGAGTTCAAGTCAACCATTAGTTTGCCCTCAACTCATGGGCTCATTCTCTGTCATAGCAACAAATTGATAATCATGCTGTTCCTGGTCTTTAAACTGTGATCAAAAAGACATAGAAAGCAAATAACAATTGTTTTGCAGTGTTCCACCCTCTCCCTATAAAAGTCAGGTTTCCAATCAGTCTTTTGTGTTGGAGTTGGAGTATATAGGGACAGCTGAAGGAGCTTGTTAATAACATGGGAATCACTTCCCTTTAGCATGTCACCAAAGACTAGTGCTGTACATTTTACTGCTGCCAAATCATCACATTGTGAAGTGCACCGAAAGCACCACATCGGTGCCAGATATTGTTTATTAGTTGCATGGTTAGTCAGGTTGAAAAAGACACAAATCAATCTAGTTCAACCAATAGAAAAAAAATGAATAAAGTAAATAAATAAATAAAAAACCTCCATATAGGGAAAATATCCACAGTTGACTCAGAAGAAGACAAACAAAAAAAACTGTATCAAGCATGGAAGTAAAAGAAATTTCTTCCTGATCCCCCAAATACATTCAAAATGTCCCTGATTTAACAATCTATGGTGTTATTACCTATAACTGTCAATATCCAGTTATATGTTGTGCATTTATCTCTTTTTCTAAAACAATCTACTGAGCTGGCCAGAACTATTTCTTGAGGGAGTCTTTTCCACATTTTCACAGCTCTTACTGTAAAGAAGCCTTTTCATGTGTGGAGGCTTAATCTCTTTTCCTCATAAACATAAAGAGGGCAACCTTATCCTTTGGAATTACCTAAAGTGAATAAATCTGCAGCAAGTTCACTATATGGAACACTTATGTATTTATATTTGGTGATCATATCACCCACTTATCACCTCTTCTCAAGAGGCAATACATTCAGTTCAGCTAATCTTTCCCCATAGCTGAGGGCCTTCATGTCTCTTATCCGTTTGGTTGCCCTTCTCTCCACTTTCTTTAGTGCAACTGTTTTGCCAGTTGGTGATACAATTGGTACACTGTTTTTTTGGAAGTGTAAACCTTCTGATAGCTTTTAGATATGTTTTGTCTATTACTTTCACCACTCAATTCTGATCTATTACTGCCAGATAAAAAATAGGTGATGCAGCAACAATTCCTTTTGTTTGACAAACCGCTTGGTTTGACAATTCCCTGCCTAATAGCATGGAAAATGGGCAGAACAGATTTGCAAGATTCATCCTTCCTTTAGTGGGATTCAGATTTTATTTCAGAGTTTTCAAATTTCAGAATTTACAATGAGTTTGAAAAATGGCTCATGAATCAAACCCAAGCAAATTTGAGTAGCTTAGTAGCCAGCATTGGTCAGAGATTGAAACTCAGAAAGTGGTGAATGTTAAAAAGTTATCTTTACATTAATATCTGTACAATAATCTGAGATCAATAACAACAGAGGCAAACTGGGCTGCAATGAAATTTACCTGATTTGATTGACTAACCTTTAACCAATATCTGTATTGTACATAGCAATGTACACTTTTCATATTATTTGTGTAAAGTGCTAACTTACATATCACATGCTTTGCATCGTTTTTGTGACATTTTGGCATCCGTTATAATGTTATGCTTTGATTCACATGCCAGACTTCTAAAGAAAGACTGTATCATTACTAGAGCTGCTTGTTGTCACACTAACAAGCTCTGTATCTTCAATTGCTTAAAAGTCAGATTTGCTTTAAGTTGTTTTAAGATGGATCAAAGCTATCAGGGTTTCCAGTCATGTACTGAAAAGCTCTCATGCAATGGGACTGCTAGAAATTCATCTAAACCAGACAAGCATGGCTTGCACTGTAGATGTCAGAAGAGCTTTTAACAAATAACATAGCCTTGCCCGGGAATAGGTCAATGAGCACTATACAATAGAATTATCATTCCAAAAGGCATTGTGAAAGTAAACAACTTAGTAGAATTGATTTATTGTGGATGAATTCAACAGAACAATAATGTGCCTCAACTTTATTCTAAATACCAGCAGTGTATGAAATACAAAAAAAAAATTACACTGTTCTATAAAAATAGCAAATAAAAATAATGAATAGATGCACAAGTAAAATAAAATAACACAGGTATGCAATCTACTGTATATGTATGTAATACTATTATTAAATAATAGTACTAGAAATAATAAGGTTTTTGTCACACGATCCGCTGCATTCTCCAGATTCCAGTGGCAGATTCTTGCATGAGAAATGGCCGAGGCATGCAAATAGGAGCTAAACTAATGACAGGTTGACAGCAGTCGCCATTGTTTGCATGTAGCTGCACACCAAGCGTTGACCTGCAGATGGCCGAGCCTGAATGCAGTCAGTTGTCATGTGCTCTCATTCCTGAAAGTTGGGTTTTGCGTTTAAAAATGGACAGGGAAGGGTTAACTGCGGGAAATTTAAACTAGTAAGTTACAGATTTCATGTAAAAGTGTACATGAAATACATCTAAAAAAAAAAAACAAAGCATACATGTCACTGAGCTGAACTGTCCTAGGTTCAGTGAATTTTGGATGCTTAGCCCAAACCCCACTAAAATATATGGGAGCCAAATGTGTAAAATTAAAAAATGCCTATTTTCTGGGGTAGTAGACAATGAGGTGTCCAAAAAATAGCATTGGTGGGTGGGCACTGCCCCCGGGGATCATGCCCCAATGCAAAAAAATAAAGATAAATTCTATGCAGCTGGGAGCAGTGATTTTTTAGCATTGATATTTACAAGAGTTTTCAATTGCTGGCAAATTACATCTCCACTCATTGCTTCTTTATATAAATAAAAAAATCAGACCCGGAGGTCCCCAGAATACATAGCAGAACCCTAGGAGAACTTTGAAGGGAATTGTGTGCTGTTAAATATTGTTTGCCGACAATTTAAACTTTCATTTCTTTCTTTGTAAATGCATTATTTCTGTAGTACATCCTACAGCAAGAATGGAATAAAATTGCATAGAGCCCTCCCCAAAATATACACCAGATCCTTTGAGTCTGATATAGATTTTAAGGCAGCACCTCACAAAAAAAATATGTGTGAGGTCCCCCAGGAAATCCATACTGGACACCTGGGTGAATGGGTAGGTGGTAAAGAGTATGCCTACTCATTCACAAAAGCAAGAAAAAAAAAAGATGTCACCTAGAAGTAAAGATACCCAAAAGTTTATCAAATCCTTTATTGAAAAAATAAAAATCCCGATGATAATACTAGCCGAATGACAGCTCCCTGGGCTGTCATCAGTTATACAAAGGACAGGGTGTGGGTACAGGTGATATCATTGCCCTAACCATGGGCCATTTTTATGCAATGATGTAATGTTTCATTCTCCATCCATTTGCTTGCATGGCCGGGTATTCCAGGATATGTAAGTGAATGGTCAATTAACTTTAGTGGTGGTAAAATGGAGATATTTGCCAGCACATCATGGATTGACAAGGTAGCATCCAAACTGATTTTTATTGCATTATTACATCACAGAGCAGTGCTCTGTGATGTGATCATCCAATAAAAATCTGTTTGGATGCTACCTTGTTGATCCGTGGTGTGCTGGCAAATATCTCCATTGTGACTTTCCCAACCAGTTTCCAGCTGGTTTTTGCTACAGCACCCAAATCCCAAATCCCAAAAACCCAAGAGCTTACCCAGGAACGTGTGCAATGGGAATATGGAGTATTCAGTGGTGGTAAAGACGCAGTAGGTGCACGCAGCTGCTGCTTTCCTTAGCAACTATTGACAGCTGGCATAGTGAAGATATCATTACCCAAATATGGCCAGGTGGCCATATTTAGACAATGAGGTAACCCGCTCCATTACCCACCCATTTGCTTACATGGCTGGGGAATGTCTTTACAAGATGGCTGCAAATAAGTGTCAATGATGATTCTAACCCCCTCGTTTTCCCTAGATGACACCAGGAAATGCATTGGGCACATAGACAGTTGCCTTACCTCTGGCCAGTCTTTTGTAGACACTTATTCAGAGGCTGTTTTCATAAGCATATCCTTATGAAAACAGTCCCTACACTGAGCCAGTTATATGCCTATACTGGGCCAGATCAAATCTGAAATTTTTAACCCGCCAGTTAAGTACAACGGTAAAGAACTTCTCGTCAAGAATACTTGAACATTAACAATTTCTTATTCTAGTTGCTTGTCTAATTTGTTATGACTCTCTTTTTCACACCCTCTACAAATCAGAACTCCACTGAATAATTTAATTCTGAGAACAATGTTTATGAACACAAAAATGTGTCTTCTCAGTTCTGTACTCTTTTAGAGTATAGATTGCTCCTACAAGGTATGTACTTTTGGCATCCCATTTACTTTATTAAAGTGGTGTTAATCCCAAAGGCAAACATTCATTATATTGCAGCTTACTATTTCTTAGACGTGATGGCGTTTTCTTTTTTTAGGTTTGCTTTCTTCTTTTTTCACCTGGTGTTGTTTTTCAAAAGAACAAGCTCTCCAGCAGAATTTATTGGTTACAGAGATAAGAGATAAGACAAACAATTTAACACTAGCAAGGGTGCTTAAAATGAACAGATTTTATTTATTTATGTAAAACCTTTATCCCAAGATGAAAACAGGTATTTGCTGTAACTGTTTATAAGGTTTTAGCTGGAATTTGTCTTCAATTTGTTAGTGTATTTATATCTGCTAGATCATCTGTCCAATGGTGCCCCCTGTGCTCTTTCATCCAGAGTGGGGACACTCTAATATAGGAAGAGTGTTGCTGGCCAGATCACCAGGTGAAAACAGAAGGAAAAAAACCTAAGGAAAGTAAACAGATGCAGCCACCACATCTAATTATTGGTAAACTGCAATATATTACATTTTTGGTTTTGGCGGTATATCGCTTTAAGTTAAACTACATGTGCTTTCTCTACCTCCCCATTGCTTATTGTTCTTAGTATTTTGTCTATTAACCCAGGGGCCTTAATAGCCCTTATAGTAGGAAAGCTTTATAGGTAGAGGCTAGGGGGCTATAGAGTGACATTCTATGCATCAAGGAAACACATTTTGTTTCTCAAGAACAACTAATATGCTTACATAAGAACACAATGCATGTCTTTTTTTGCTGACCTTGACAAGTAAAACAGGAGTGATTATTGCTGTCAAGATTCACTGTTCTTTCATCTTCATGATCGCATTAAGAATCTACATGGCAGGTATACTGTATATACAGTATCTCACAAAAGTGAGTACACCCCTCACATTTTTGTAAATATTTTATTATATCTTTTCATGTGACAACACTGAAGAAATGACACTTTGCTACAATGTAAAGTAATGAATGTACAGCTTGTATAACAGAGTAAATTTGCTGCCCCCTCAAAATAACTCAACACACAGCCATTAATGTCTAAACCGCTGGCAACAAAAGTGAGTACACCCCTAAGTGAAAATGTCTGAATTGGGCCAATTAGCCATTTTCTCTGCCCAGTGTTATGTGACTCATTAGTGTTAGAAGGTCTCAGGTGTGATTGGGGAGCAGGAGTGTTGAATTTGGTGTTATCGCTCTCACTCTCTCATACTGGTCACTGGAAGTTCAACATGGCACCTCATGGCAAAGAACTCTCTGAGGATCTGAAAAAAAGAATTGTTGCTCTACATAAAGATGGCCTAGGCTTTAAGAAGATTGCCAAGACCCTGAAACTGAGCTGCAGCACAGTGGCCAAAACCATACAGTGGTTTAACAGGACAGGTTCCACTCAGAACAGGCATCACCATTTTCAACCAAAGAAGTTGAGTGTACATGCTCAGCGTCATATCCAGAGGTTGCCTTTGGGAAATAGATGTATGAGTGCTGCCAGAACAGCACCAGAGGTTGAAGGGGTGGGGGGTCAGCCTGTCAGTGCTCAGACCATACGCCACACACTGCAACACTGCATGAAATTAGTCTGCATGGCTCTCATCCCAGAAGGAAGCCTCTTCTAAAGATGATGCACAAAAAAGCCTGCAAACAGTTTGCTGAAGACAAACATACTTAGGACATGGATTACTGGAACCATGTCCTGTGGTCTGATGAGACCAAGATAAACTTATTTGGTTCAAATGGTGTCAAGAGTGTGTGGTGGCAACCAGTTGAGAAGTACAAAGCCAAGTGTGTCTTTCCTACAGTCAAGCTTGGTGGTAGGAGTGTCATGGGGCTGCATGAGTGCTCCCAGCACTGGGGAGCTACAGTTCATTGAGGGAACCATGAATGCCAACATGTACTGTGACATACTGAAGCAGAGCATGATCCCCTCCCTTTGGAGACTGGGCAGCAGGGCAGTGATCCAACATGGTAACGACCCCAAACACACCTCCAAGACGACCACTGCCTTGCTAAAGAAGCTGAGGGTAAAGGTGATGGACTGGCCAAGCATGTCTCCAGACATAAACCCTATTGAACATCTGTGGGGCATCCTCAAGTGGAATGTGGAGGAGCGCAAGGTTTCTAACATCCACCAGCTCCGTGATGTCATCATGGAGGAGTGGAAGAGGACTCCAGCAGCAACCTGTGAAGCTCTGGTGAACTCCATGTCCAAGAGGGTTAAAGCAGTGCTGGAAAATAAAAGTGGCCACACAAAATATTGACACTTTGGGCCCAATTTGGACATTTTCACTTAGGGGTGTACTCACTTTTGTTGCCAGTGGTTTAGACATTAATGGCTGAGTGTTGAGTTATTTTGGAGGGGGAGCAAATTTACACTTTTATACAAGCTGTACACTCACTGCTTTACATTGTAGCAAATTATCATTTCTTCAGTGTTGTCATATGAAAAAGATAGAATAAAATATTTACAAAAATATGAGGGGTGTACTCACTTTTGTGAGAAACTGTATATTCTTGTATGTGGTATTAACAATACCACTTACACAACTGCAAATCTATATACCCCAAATCTAAAACAAACTGTGTTTTTCTCTAAGCCTTTAAAACACAAAAGGGTTGTCCAGTAAAGATATTATTTCTCTTTGGTGACTTTAATACAATTTCTGACCCAGTACTGGATGTATCCACTGACAAACTCTCTTCAGGACAGACACTAAGTTAATTTCTCCATAAAGCTGATCTCTATTTGATCCATAGAGGTGCCTATGACTGGGAAAGACTGCATGTTTTACTCCCATAAACCCTATTCCAGGATTGACTTTTCTTATGACAAATAGCTTGACTAAGTTGGACATTTATGATATATTCATAAATAATGGTCAGATCATGCACCCATTAAGTTGACATTGCAAAAAACAATAACATTCGACCCATGTACCTGTGGTACAACAATGTGTATCTTATATCTAAGCCATGTTATCATAAGATGACTGCAGGCTATCTTCAAGAATGCTTCCATCTGAATGCCTAATCAGTCACTGCTGCTTTTACATTGTGGAGTACACACACAGTGTTTATTAGAGAGATTTTAACACAAATGTAAGCGAAGAAAAAGAACCAGAGAACACAGCATTTAACTTTTTAATTAGATCAAATAAGGAAATTGGAAGCATTAAATAAATCATCCTCTATTTCACATACAGCTGAAGAACTGCTGAAATGTTGGAAAGACCTTAAAGCGATTTTACTTCTATACTTTGAAAAATGTCTTAAAAGACTAACTGATTTATTACTGTCAGTGTAATAAAGCGAGTAAAGTCAACTTAAAACTAGATAACATAAATCAAAAATTCATTACTTATTTCACCACCATACTAACTCTAAAATGTACAATCCCCAAGATATCGCCTTTCAGGTTTATTATAATGCTTTATACAATCTAGACTAGGATGCTACTGTGATCCCAACCACACACAGGCTTCAATTTCTAATTTCCTAATACTTTTACCTTCTACAGATGGCAGAATTTTAGCTACCAAAAATATAGATATTGTACTCCTCACGTAAAATCTATTTTGAATAAAGTTGCATCCTCTGGTTACTTCTCTGGTTACATGTAGTGAGAGTTACACTGCCCAAGACTAGTAAGGAGCCTAGCCTTCACCAGAACTTTAGCCAGTCTGCCTTCTTAATTGTAATTCAAAAATATATGTTAAAGGCCTGCCAAATTGTAAGGCAGCTCACGGCCCACTGCATAGGGTCACTGCTGTGCACACATCCGTGTGTGTTCATGCTAATGCGCATGTACTTTAGTGTGAGTGAGCATGCACATTTAGCACTAGCTTTGGCACCAAGAGCCCTATTTAAAGCACAGCTCAACTGAGGATGGTTGCTGAGTGGTTGTCAGCTCCTGTGGCCAGTGAACTGCTTTTGCTATCCAGTGTTTGACCCAGCTTGCCTCCTGACACTGCTTTACCCTGATCTCTTGTTGTGGATCTTGGCTTACATCCTATTTATTCTATTGCCTGTCTGTTATCGACCCAGCTTGGTCTTTGACTTTGCTCAGTATTCTCAGTATTCTTACTTAGTACCTCTGCTTCCTGGCTGTTGATGACTTGGCTTGTCCTGACTACAGATCTTCGCTCTGACCTGCACGTTTCTATGCTTGCCCTGTGTACCAGCTTCCTGTGCATACCTGGCCCTAGCATTTCCAGTAGCACAGCAGCTCCTAGAATGCCTTCTTACATTTTGCTGAATCTGGACCCATTGCATTTTTTAGAACAAATACACTTTGTTTTTAATGCAAAAAAACACAATACATAACACATTTATTGTAAAATATAAAAGATGATGTTACGCTGGGTAAATAGATGCCAAACATGTCACACTTTAAAATTGCGCACGCCAAACGGCGTACATTTTACTATCCATAGGTGATGTTTTAAAAGCCTTTGTGGGTTACCACTTTAGATGGACAGAGGAGGTCTAGTGTTAGAATTACTGCCCATGATCTGATGTTTGTGGTGATACCTCACATATGTGGAATGATTGCTGTTTGCATGCATGGAGGACCGACATGTGTTTTCACCTTTGCATGCAAGCATGGGGGACAGTGGCACTTTACATGTTATTTTAAATTATTGTCAGGTCAGGTCATCACTTCTGAGGTTACCAGAGCCCATCAAAGCCGATCCCAGCTTTGTATAGCTGTCCAGCCAGGCAGCAGATGCGCTGGCAGGTTGCCCAGGTCTCCCAGTAGGGCAGAAGAGCCCGAGCAAGTGGCGGAGGGAGGAGAGTCATCCCTCTCGCTGCTTGTCAAAGCAGTCCAGTGGCTAGTTAGCCACTAGGATTGCATTTACAAGAAAGCCAACTCTAAAAAGGGTCCTGGTGTAATGCTTACAGCTGCAGGCATCATCGGGGTGTAACCACCAAAAGTCAGCCATGTACAGGTACATTGCTGGTCCGGAAGTGGATATGACACCATCAGCTCCAATATTTACCTCTATTATGCTGTCCAGGTACTTCAATATCACAAAATGGCATTCCCCAGAGGTGTCCCCTTCCCCCCACTAATTTTCTTACTAATAATTGAACCATGTGCAGTTTTTATCAGAAATCACCCCTGATCTCAGGTATATCCATATCTAGCTACAATAATCATACTGTTTGCTGACAATGTAATTCTTGTATTGATAACTTGACTCCTTTCCTACAGGCAGTGCAAGCTACCATCAGGACATTTAGTAATGTATCTTACTAAAAAAGTGAATGTGAATCATGTGTTGGCTCTACTTTCCCTGAAGAAGTATTTCCTTACTCATGGGACACTTCCAACATCCCTTACTTATGCATATACCTTACACATCCCTCCACTAACATATATAGTTTACATTTTAAGCTTTTGCTAAATTCAGTTAAGGCTAGGTTCACACATGCAAAAAGTGAACCGCTGCCCCCATCTTTAACTGGTCTATACAGCCAGGAGCATGGAAGGGCAACAAATGACAAAAAACAGCCAAGGAAAAAATCCAAGGAAAAATGCAAGCTCTACTTACCAACCAGCTTGTGACCAGCCAAATTAACCTGTCTAACAGTATGCATTAAAAACAGGGGTTTGGTTACACACATTTGCAAATGCATGCATAAGCTAAAGGCTAGGTTCACACATGTCCGGTGCAAATTTCCCCTCCATTTTCACTGCAAATGTCCTAAGTGGCTGTTCAGTGGATCAGCTGTGATTTTAGATGCAGTTAAGATGTGAATTTTTGGTGCCAGCAGACACCGACATATTTGATATTAGCTGGTTGTTAAGAAGTGGGCCGAGAAGCCGGCCACTGCGACCCTAACAATGGTTGACTCATCAGCTGTCAGCTGGCTTCCCCACTGACAGCGTAATGTAATAAAAAAATCGTGAAAAAACGGCATGGGTGTCCCCCCCCCATCCGTACCAGGCCCTTTCAAGTCTAGTAAGGATTTTAAGGGGAACCCCACAGCAAAATATTAGTAAAAAAACAGAGTCTGCCCCCCCCCAAATCCATACTGGACCCTTAGGATTGGTATGGATTTTGAGGGGAACCCCACGCCAGAATTTTTTTAAAAAAATGGCATGGGGTCCCCCCAAAATCCATACCAGACCCTTGCCCGAGCATGCAGCCTGTCAGGCTAGGAAAGGGGGGGGGAGCAAGCGCCCCCCCATCCTGAACCATACCAGGCCACATGCCCTCAACATGAGGGGTGCTTGTGCCCATGTTAACGGGGACAAGGACCTCTACTCCAAACCCTGAGCGGTGGTTGTGTGGTTCTTAATGGAATCTGGAAGCCCCCTTTAACAAGGGGGCCCCAGATCCCGTACCCCATGTGAATGGGTATGGGGTACATTGTACCCCTACTCATTCACTAAAAAAAGTGTCAAAAAGAAATAAAAACACAGACACAGTTTTTAACAATTTCTTTATTAAACATAAAAAGCAATGCCCCCCAGTGTAGATCCATCATCAATTATGATGCCTGCCTCCATCACCAGACCTGAAAAAAGAAAAAAAAGAAGCTCCGCTCGCGACAAAGGTTACTGCCATCTGCCTGCTCCGCCGTGTGACAGTTCTTAAATAGGCAAGGGGCGGGGCCACCTGACCACATCACCTGGTGGCACCACCCCCTGTGACATCACCGTCCAGTGCATGCTGGGTCAGTGACGTCACAAGGCTCAGTGCTGGTAGACTATGCAGTTTGCTATATAGTAGTTTACATATTTTATCTAGGGTGTTCTGACACTTCTATGCCTTTTATCCCTATATTTCTCCCTTTAGTATTTCCATCACCTCTCCCTTCTCTTCTCCCTCCCACAGTTCAACTGGTTTTATAGTATTACAGTTTGTTTCTTGCATTGAATACATTAAATGTTAATCATTTGCATGCAAATAAGCTATCTACTGTATATTCTGGTTCAAAACAGAGAGACCATAGTTTTAACCATTTGACCTCTGGAAGGTTTTACCTCTTCATGACCATGCCATTTTCTGCTCTTCAGCACTGTGGTTCTTTTATCTGGCAATTGCACAGTCATGCAACACTGTACACAAATTCAATTTATATAAATTTTTACTATATAAAAAAAACACTGAAAATTTAGAATCTTCTACATTTTGTTATTAAACATATCCAAAAAAATCAAATGTCTTCATTAATTTAGGCCAAAATTAATTAATCTACATGTCTTTGGTAAAAAAAAATCTTAATAAGTGTATATTAGCAATTTTTTCGTGAAAGTTATAGCATTTACAAACTTTGGTATACACTATATATTTATAAATTGATCAGTTCTGATGTACTGACAGCCTATATCCAGTGGTGTCACTAGGGTTGGTGCCACCCAGTGCGAAAAAAAAGGTGTCAGCCCCCTCCACCAACTATAGTCCCCTCTCCCTCAGTACAGACCCCCCTCCACTAACTACAGACCCCCATCTCGCAGTATAGACCCCCCACAGTATAGATCCCCCTCATTAAGTATAGACCCCCTTTGTCAGTATAGAACCCCTTTGTCAGTATAGACCCCCCTAAGGACAGACCCCCCTCCTTAGTATAGACCCACCCCCTAAGTATAGACCCCCCTAAGTACAGACCCCCCTCCTACAGTATAGACCCCTCTCCCTCAGTACAGACTCCCCTTAGTACAGACACCCCATCAGTACAGACCCCCCTCAGTGCAGACACCCCTCCTCAATGCAGACCCCCCTTAGTGCAGTCCCCCTTAGTGCGGACCCCCAGTGCAGACCCCCATCAGTGCAGACCCCTTCTTAGTGCAGACCACCCCCTCAGTGCAGACCCCGCATCAGTGTACACACCCCCTCAGTGCAGGCACCCCTCTTCAGTGCAGACCCCCCTTTGTGCAGACCCCCAATGCAGACACCCCCTTTGTGCAGACCCCCTCAATGCAGACACCCCCTTTGTGCAGACCCCCTCAAAGCAGACATCCCCCTTTGTGCAGACCCCATCAATGCAGACACCCCTCTTTGTGCAGACCCCCTCAATGCAGACACCCCCCTCAGTGTGCAGACCCCCCGTCAATGCAGACACCCCCTGCACATGTCAAACATACATACGCTGAGTGCACAGACCTCAGAACAGAGTGGCCGCGGTGTGTTTTCGTACTCCCGAGTCCCTCCTCCTCCTGTGTAGGTGTACACAGAGAGGAAAGGGAAACGGCTTTGCTCTGCGCTGTGCTTGAGAGACACAGCCGGAGCCGCTGAGGGAGAGAAAAACAGAGCGGTGGAGGAGGCGGGTGTGGACAGTGCAATATACCGGTGCCGCTGCCAACGGGTGTCACCTCCCCCCCCCCCGCAACCAGCTAGCAACGCCACTGCCTATATCATTTATTGAGGTCCTTTAATGCCAGGATAGTACAAATACCTCCCAAATTACCCCTTTTTGCAAAGTAGACAGTCCATGGTATTTAGTAAGAGGCATGGAGAGTTTTTTTGAAGTTGTAATTTTTTGTCACAATTTTTGGAAAATGAATTTCTTATTCTTTTTTAAACATTTTTTTCTCTTTTTTTTATATTTTTATTAAATATTTCATGCTTTCATCAGAGTAGTTCAGTGTCACCATAATGACACTGTGGGGGTGATCAGGATTTTTTTTACAATTCAATTGCTGTTACAGTCATGCAACAGCAGCATTTTGAACTGTCATGAATTTGTTACATTCATAACATCTGTGATCTATTATTGTGTGCTGTGATTGGTTCACAACTATGAACCAGGATGCTGTGTTTGGTGCAGGTGCCATGTGATAGCTGTGGGCCAATCACAGCATCGCTATAGGAATCACAGCTGTTATGAGTGAAATTCATTCTTAACAGCTTTGTTGACATTGTAATCATGATCACATAGCAATCATATGATCCACTGGCCTCTCAAAGTGACCAGGTACTGGAAGCCACAATCCACTGTCATCCACAGTCATGGGAGCGGTTCACTGGGCACCCCTAACCCAGAAGAGGCAGGATAATGTACTGTACATGTACTGTATGTATGTGATCCTGCCTGTCCGTGCCACCCTGCTGCAGTAAATGTATTGTGCCTGGGTGCAGGAGTTAATGTGTAATCCTTGTTGTGCCTTCTTTGTATTGTCACATTTGATAACTTCAGCAATGCAGTACACTACGTATGAATCTGTATCTGTCAAAAATTTTGCATTGAAGAACAACAAATATCTGTTAAAATATTTGCACAATTCCTTCAAATTATATGCTTGTGGGTTTCCCTAAATTTGCCTATTAAGTGGAGCAGCTGTAGGATGCACACACGAAAAAGTTACATTTACAAAGAAAATAATTAATATTTAAATTTCTGGACGCTAAATTACATTTGTCAGCCCCCTCATTTGTATACAAAGCAGCTGGTGATTCCCTTTATTAATACCATAACCATATCCTTAATGAGAATCTGGTATGGACTGTAAAGGGGGCCCCACAAAAAAAAATCCAAGTTACCAGACCCTAATCCAAACCCTAATCCAAACTTGCAGTATGGCAAAGCCCCTGGTCACAATGTTCTCCACCCAGTCCAGTATTTGTTGTCTGCAGGGGGATTATCAGAATTTGGAAGTCTCTTGTAAAATAAGTGAGCTCCCAGATACCCAACTGGGATCCTCTGTGGCTTCACTGATCAAATATGGTCATGTCCGTATTTGGCCAATGACTTCACCTGGCATACCCCCACCATTTGTTTACATTCAGCTTCAGGACTGGGAGCTGTCATTCGTGGTTTAAAGTCCATCACAAATGTACATGTCAGCAGCTTGATGTCTTTTTATTGTTGGCAGGTTAGTGGGCATCATTCATCATGGTTGATCATTGATGTGTATCTACATTGCTGGGCAACCTGACTGATGATGGATTTACATCACAGGGCAAGGGTTTTTTTTAACCCCTTCATGACCAGGGTCCAAACAAACCTTAATGCTCAATCACAAGTTTGCAACTTTGGCATGAATTAGTAAATTGTGAATATCGTCACAGCTGCTTTATGATTTAAGGTGAATTACATTGTGTTTTTTTCAGGACAGATTGGGCTTTCGTTGGGTGGTAAATGGTAATGGATATCTCCTGATTTTTGTGTTATTATGAAAGGAAAACTGGCCAAAAATATTTAAAAAAAATATATAATTTCTTTAAATGTTTGCCTTATATTTCTGCCATTACTATGACTCACCAACAAAAAAACCTGAAAACTAAATTTTCCTATTCCCGATGATTGCGGTGCATTTTTTGTTCTTTGTACCCATAGTAGGACCAAGAAACAATAGTACTCAATTTGTTTTTTTTTTCTACCTAAACACACTGATACTGACACTGACACTAAAGTCCCTGCCGGGAGAACTCAGTGATTATTGCTAGCAGCTATAGCCGCTAGCAAAAATCGCATTCCACAAAGCCAACATGCTGGTTGTACCCAGGTCGATTGATGGATGGACTTGGGTACATTCAGCCTGCCCATAGATGGTTTAAATCTCGGCCAGTCCCTGCTGAACTGGCCAAGATTCAAGTCATCTATGGCTGGCTTAACACTCACACTGACACTAAATATAACATCTTTGTTGCTTACAGAAACAAACAGACACTTACTGACACACTAACACACACTTACACTGACACTAACTGACATTGACATTAACTGACATTTACACTGACATTAACTCTCACTGCCAAGTATGAAAAGAAGAATACTCGCACACTCCACTGAAATGCCAAATCCTTTATTGAAAAGTTCAAAAATTCAGGATAAAAACATCACAGCACAAGAGCACAGACAAATAGGAGGGTTGACGTATTCCATGCACTTAATTATATGTCTTATGATTTAGCGCTGATTTGCATGAAACACGTCAACCCTTCCATCTATCTGTGCTTTTGTGCTGTGATGTTTTTATCCTGAATTTTCAAACTTTTCAATAAAGGTTTGGTGTTTCAGTTGAGTGTGCGGCCATTCAAATTTTCATACTTTTGCATTTCAGAGGTGAGCCAGACTAGTACATCTGACTGTGGATGGGGGTATAACACGTATACACCTGGAGCGGTGTCTTGGAGCCACTGACTGACACTAACAGTAACTGACACACTGACACTAACTGATACTAATACTGGCACCTACACTCACTACACTAGGTCAAGCCCCCTGAGCTAGTTAATCTGTGGGTTTTTTTTTGGGGGGGGGGTTTACAGACAGATTTTTTTTTTTTTTTTTTTACAGACATGTCCTCTAGCGAAGAGGAAAAGATACATTGGATCTTCTCCTCCTTACTAGAGGGACAGTCTGTTGTTTATCCTCTCCCCAGAGGAAACATAACACAGGGGTGGGCTGCAGAGTGAATGATCACTGTGATAGCCAATCAGAGTCTATCATAGTGATCATGTGATCAACATCCGGTTCCCTTGTGTCCTGATCCTTAGTGCCACCAACAGCCCAGTCTCTGTGCTGGGAGCATGAGATCTAGTGCACTTCCAGCACAAATACAAGAACATATATTTGCAGTGCCCAGGTTTAAAGCCAACTTCCTGGATGCTGTATATAGAACTTTTTTAAATATCTAGTGTTAATTTAATTTTTTTTTTTTAAATTAGCATTCAGGAGTCCTTGGTACCTTACTCATTCACATGGGAGGGACTGGATATCATTGGTTCACTTATGTTAAAGTGCCTCTAGATTCTGATAAGCACATCCCACAGACCCCCACAACCACCAGGCCAGAAATTCTTGACAAACATATCCACAGCTTGTCACTGCACATCCACACAAATGACAGCACTCAATTGGTTAATTTTGAAAGTGATTGTTAATGCAGAATGCATAGGAAGATAAAAAAGAAAAAAACAGTATGGACCAGGATCTGGAAGAATCTGAAAGAGCCAGAGTATTGCACCCACAATCCACTGATCATGGGTGCAATGCTTTGCAGGTTCAAAATGTGAAAAAAATCCACATTTTTGCAAAATGGGTGCATTCATGTATTTATTTTTTTTAAATGGAATTATCCTTTAAGGAGTGGCTGACTCAGGTCAGGTAGCCTAGATCTGCCCATGTACACCTCTGCATCAATAGGTCACAATGGGGAACATTTATTAAATAGTTTCCTCACAATGTTGGAATCACCAATAAAATATGTAAAATAAATGTTAAAGGATTCCCTGCGCTACTATGCACTAAAATAGTGAACCAAATATAAAATAAAAAATAAAAATAAAACAAGTGTCTTGGTGAAACTGCTACAATACCTAGTGCATCCAGAGCTACACATGTGAATCAAAAATGGTTATAAGTGATATTGCGCAATTTCTCAATAGCAATAACATAATAAAACATTTAGTGATGGAAATGTCCTTCAGCAGTTCATAATAATTTATATCACACTCTTAAACAGTCCGTGCATAAAGTTTATCACTGCTAAAAGTAAATGTGCTCACTCCTTCTTCACAGAAGAACAGCAAAGATTCTGTGCTTCCACCATCACCACTGTGCTCACAGAACTCTCACCTCAATGCTGAAAAAAACAGCCTTAAGATTAAGATAGAATGACAATCCCTCCTTTCAGTGTATGGCTCCTTGCAGCTGAATTAGGGGGAATAAGCTATTTTCTTTATGATCATTTGGTGGATATTCAGTAGATAATAGGGGCCATTGTCTTAGAGACCATGCTAAAAACAGAAAGCCCAATATGCCACCAAGGGGATTTCCTAACTGTAAATATTTCTAAAGTTTTGAAGATAATTCCGACACTGTGCATTATTATTATTCAAGCTATACAGCTGGAATAATATGGCGTTTTAAGTGCTCACAGCTTCACCAGCCCTATCAATAGATATGGACTTTTGAGTGTGTCCATATTCCATCTAAAAGGGGGTGGGGGCTCAACCTTCAAAATAGTTCAATAAATGCCATATTAACCTTGAAGTTTGATTTTTTTTTCTACACAATAGGCAGATTGTGCAGCAATCTAAATATTCATATTTGTTTAGGAACAATCACATCTAAGTTAATTCCTATAGTGGTATATTGTGCTGGGAGTTTATAAGGTCTCCAACTAAATGGTCAAGTTGCACTCTGTCTGGGTCTTCCTATTACTAAAACCCATGAAAGAATCACAAACAAAATGGCCACGGTGACTATTTGGGTTGATCTTCAACAAAATGGTGGCCGCGATACTTCCAGTCTACAGTATATAGTAGCATAAACTAATATCCAATCCGGTTCCCCTGAAGAAGTCACGTGACGTAACGTGTAGCACGTGGCCAGACAGAACAATATACCGAAAGTGACGTGAGAGGCGGAGAACGCCAACGCTTTTATCTATTTTGCGTGTCTATTTATTGTTTGATGTATTTGAATTTGGCTTTTTAAATAAAAGGTTTTATGTTGATGGTGGTACACTATGGGAGGCATATGTTTGCTTAATTCCATGCACAAATGGGAGCACTAAACGGGAACCTCAGTGTGGACCTTATACCCCTCATGCAGCTGCAAGGAGTCTTACACTGTAAGGAGGGATTGTCGTTCCTATCTTAATCTTAAGGCTGTTTTTTATCAGCATTGAGATGAGAGTTCTGTGAGCACAATGGTGGTGGTGGAAGCACAAAATCTATGCTGTTCTATGAAAAAGGGGTGGGCACATTTACTTTGAGCCCAGAGATACTTTATGCACAGACTGTTTAAGAGTGTGATATGATTTATTATGATCTGTTGAAGGACATTTCCAACACTAAATGTTTTATTGTTTATTGTTATTGAGAAATTGCGCAATGTCACTTATAACCAACATTAAAATATTAGTGTATGGCTATCGTATCCCCTCTTAGCCATCTTTTCTTCAGGTTCAAGTTCAATGTGTGTACCAGTTTCTCATAACTGAGGTCCTCCAGTCCCCTTATTAGTTGTGTTGCCCTTCTCTGGACTCTCTCCAGTTTGAGCACTTCTCTCCTGAGGACTGGTGGCCAGAACTGGATAATACATACTCAATAGGAGGCCTAACCACAGTTTTGTAAAGTGGCAGAATTATAGTTTTATCTCTTGAATGGGTACCCTTTTTAATGCATGCTAATATTCTGCTTCTTCCAAGCATTACATGCTATTGCTGAGTCTGTCATCAACTAGGACCCCCAGATCTTTTTCCACCCTCAATTTCCTCGTTTCCTAGTTCTTCGTCTAGCATATAGCCTGCATTCATATGTTAAGCCCCCAAATTCATTACTTTACATTTCCTTGCATTGAACCTCATTTGCCATGTGTTTGCCCACTCCTCTATTTTAGCAAGATCTTCCTGTAAATTTGATATATCCTGTTGTGAACACATTGCCCTGCTTAGCTTTGTATCATCAACAAACACTGAGATTGAACTTTTTATCCCAACCTCTATATCACTTATGAACAAGTTAAACAGTATTGGCCCCAGGATAGAGCCCTGGGGCACCCCACTTATAACTCTACCATGGGCTGCTGGATGGATGGAGTGAAACCACGCCAATGCAGAGACTATGCTAATATTGACCTGTTGGACACACAGTCCACATGTCCATTACGCCTATTGTCAGCACGGACCTGCCCCCTTTCCTTGTCTGCGATCCTTGTGAAGACCTGGCTGTATTTTACAAAGCATCTGCCATATATCCTCTGAAGAAGGAACAAGATTCTGAAACATGTTGGGGTTTCCAGCACTAACCATGCCGACGTGAACTTTGTGTTTGTAAATTTTCACAAACTTTGTAATGTACAGCTATTGCGTTTATGTACTTTTCTCCTTAATGTATATATTTTTGTGTACCCCCCCCCCCCCATTGTGAAATGCTTTGGCAAGCTCCAGATACACTACATCCACAGGCCTTCCTTTATCCAGATTACAGTTTGCTTCCTCATAGAATGTTAATAAGTTGCTCTGGCAAGAACAGTCTTTCATAAATCCATGCTGGTTCCTACTAATGATACTATTCTTATCAGCAAATTCTTAGATATGGTCCCTTATTATCCCCTCCAAAAGTTTACAATTTACTGATGTTAGCCTGAATGGTCTTTAGATTCCACTTGGTGTATGTCTTGGCCCATTATGGAATATTAGTATCACGTTAGCTGTTCACCAAACCGCTGGCACCATTCCATTTAGTAAACTTTCCTTAAAGATTAAGAATAACGATCCAGCGAGTTCTTTGATGATCTGTTCTAATCTGTCTGTGAGGGCTTACATAGAAAATGACTGTATGTTAAGGGAAATTGAGTGAATTGATTTAGCATAATTGCAATGTTTAATTGATGGGCATTAGTTGCTTACTGATTGCTTTCACATGTTGCCAGAACTACTTGTTAAAGATTACAAATGGTCAAGGATTCCATGAAAAGGCATAATTTAAAGGTTATAAAACCGACAAAATTATTACATTTTTTGTCTCTTTAACCAGTTCAGTCACAGAGTCCCATTCAGTGCATTTCCCCAAACCAGTCATATTCACCTTTGCTGTGATCCCCTGCTGCTGCTCCTCCCTCAATCAGAACAGCTGCAAAGCTCTGACAGGATTGATGATATCACCTCGCCTGAGCAGCCGATTAGGTAAAGTTTACATTTTTATTACAGTTTGTCTAGATAACTCCACCTCTGACCATGTTTCCTGTTACCGCCATATATAAGTTGTTACACCATGGTCAGCATGCATTGCCTCCTCCCTCTCCATTTACAGGATTTTGGGGTTCTTCTTTCCTCATTAGCATCCTGTCAAACTTGAAAATGGCAAGGCTGTGCATAGCTCCACCAGCACAGCTGCTGCATGCATTCATGGGAAATTGTAGTCCATTAATAAGGATGGGCCGAACATCCCCTCAGTTTGGTTCGCACCAAACCTTCGAACAGGCACATGAACCCTATTAAAGTCAATGGGACACAAACATGAAAAATCAAAAATGCTCATTTTAAAGGCTTATGTGCAAGTTATTGCCATAAAAGGTGTATGGGGACCTGGGTCCTGCCTAGGGGACATGTATCAATGTAAAAAAAGTTTTTTAAATCAATTTTTTCAGGAGCAGTGATTTTAATAATGCTTAAAGTGAAACAATAAAAATTAAATATTCCTTTAAATATTGTGCCTATGGGGTCCCCTTAGTATGCCTGTAAAGTGGCACATCTGTGTGATGTTTAGAACAGTGCCAGAGCAAAATTAAATTTCTAAAGAAAAAATAGTCATTTAAAATCACTTGCGGCTGTAATGTATTGCAATATAGATAAAAATCACTGGAAAAAAATTGGGTGGGGGTCCCCCCCACTCCATACCTGACCCTTCATGTCTGGTATGGATTTAAACTGGAGCCCTGTGCCAAAACTTAAAAAAACCTGTGTGGGGTCCCCCCAAAGTCCATACCAGGCCCTTCTGGTCTGGTATGGATTTTGAGGGGAACCCCGCGCCAATTAAAAAAAAAAAATGGTGTGGGGGTTCCCCCAAAATCCCTGCCAGACCCTTAACCAAACAGCCTGGCAGGGCAGGAGGGGGTCAAGCGAGTCCCCCTCCTAACCATACCAGGCCACATGCCCTCAACATGGGGAGGGTGCTTTGGGCCCCCCCAAAGCACCGTGTCCCCATGTTGATGGGGAGAAAGGCCTCTTCCCCATAACCTTGGCCAGTGGTCGTGGAGGTCTGCAGGTGGGGGGGCTTATCGGAATCTGGAAGACCCCTTTAATAAGTGGGCCCCCAGATCCCGACTCCCCCCTATGTGAATGAGTATGGGGCACATTGTAACCCTGCCCGATCAACAAAAAAGGAGTGTAGTGTTACAAAAAACAGTAGACAGTTTTGGACAAGTCCTTTATTAAAAATGACTTTCTTCCACCATCTTTTTCCCTGCTTCTTCTTCTGGTGTCTTGCTTTTTCTTTCGGTCTTCCTCCGCTCCTTCCTTCCTCTCGTCATCTTCTTCTTCTTTCTCCGCCACCACTCATGCTGCCGTGCTGTCCAGAGGCGACTTCCAGAATGGGCGGTCTTCAGTTTGACAGTTATTTTATAGGTAAGGGTGGGGCCACCCAATGACGTAGCCGAGTGACCCCACCCCTTCTGACGCCTCTGGACGGCATGGCAGTATGAACGCGGTGGAGAAAGAAGAAGAAGAAGAAGACGAGAGGTAGGAAGAAGTGGAGAAAGACCAAAAGAAGAAGTAGAAGATCAGAAGACGAAACGGGGAAGAAGATGGAGGAAGAAAGGAAAAGAAGACATTTTTAATAAAAGACCTGTGTAACACTACACTCTTTTTGGTGAATTGGTGGGGGTATAATGTACCCCATACTCATTCACATCGGGGGCCGGGATTTGGGTGCCCCTTATTAAAGGTTGCTTCCAGATTCTGATAAGCCCCCCACCCACAGACCCCCACAACCACCGACGAAGGTTGTGGGGAAGAGGCCCTTCTCCCCATCAACATTGGGGGACCTCAAAGCACCCTCCTCATGTTGGGGGCATCTGGTCAGGTATGGTTCAGAGGGGGCACTCACTCACCCCCCCTTCTGCCCTGCCAAGCTGCGTGCTTGGATAAGGGTCTGGTATGGATTTTGGGGGACACCCATTGTAGCATTGCCAATGTTGAGTTCCATCTGGTGGGCATGTCAGAAATGAGATGGTTGGTGAGCAGGTTGAATTCCCGCTGCATGTCAGCCAGCTGAGCACTGGCATTGTATTACCGCCGGAAATGACCACAGACTTTTCTGGCCTGCCTGAGAATATTTGGTACGCCTGGGTACCCGGTCAAGAAACACTGCACCACCAAGTTCAGGACATGTGCCAAGTGTCTTTGTTGGAGGGCAGAGGGAATGTTGGTGCCATTGTCGCATACAACCATTCCTGGCTCAAGCTGCCATGGCGTCAACCACCTCTGAGCTTGCACCCGCAGAGCTGACAGAATCTCTGACCCAGTGTGGTTTCTGTCCCCTAGACAGACCAACAGAAGCACCACATGTCATCTTTTAGCCTGACTGCTTGCGTAGCCACTTGAATGCTTAGGGATCACTGCAGGTTCATAGGACAAATCTGCAGAAGAGGTCACAGAGGAAGAAGAAGAGGAGGAGTGGAGGAAGCGGATGTGGCAGAATCACCAACAGCTTTTTGGAGTCATGGTAGTGGAACTAGCTCCAACACTGAACTCTGTCCTGCACCCTTCCCAGCTGCCAGCAGAGTTACCCAGTGTGCCATGAAGGAAAGGTAACGTCCCTGACCATGCCTACTGGACCATAAGTCAGTGGTAATATGAACCTTATTGAGCCCCCCCCTCTCCAACGAGGCCAAAGCATTGCCTTCCACATAATGGCAGAGAGCTGGAATGGCCTTACGTGAAAAGAAATGTCTTTTTGGAACCTGCCCCTGTGGTACAGCACATTCCACAAATTCACAAAAAGGGCAGAGTCTACCAGCTGAAAAGGCAGCAGTTGTAGTGCTAGCAATTTGGCCAAGCTAGCATTTAGACACTGAGCATGTGGATGGCTGCAACATAATTTTTTTACGGTTCAGTGACTGGAGTAGAGAAATTTGCGTGCTAAATTCAACTGGTGGTGTACTGCTGGCAGATTGGCTGCAAGTACTTGTGGCACCCATTGCTATACCTTCATTCCAGGTTTTTGAGAGTACTGGATGTATGGTAGAGGTTGATATCTTAGATGAGGAGCAAGGAGAAGTCCGCCTTGTTTTATGATGTGGTTCTTTCAGGTGCTATTGCAAATGGACTGCATGGGAGGTTGTCAAATGTCTTGTCAAGCATGTGGTGCCCAAGCCGCTGCTGTTCTGGCCACGTTTAATCCGCTTCAGACATAGATTGCAAACAGCAACTGTGCAATCTACTGCATATGTGTTGAAAAAAGCCCACACCAATGAACTTTTGGAAGTCAGCGGGGAGTCAGCAGTTCCCTGCACCCGTTTAGCTCTGTGTTGTAATGCAATTGGGTGGCTGACCTTAAGCTGGCCCCTGGAGGACATCCTGCCTCGTTGGAGGGGTGCCTCTTCCTCCTCTCTTTCCTTCTTTCTTCTCTCAGGCACCCAAGTACAGTCAGTGTCCCCATCATCCCCTCCCTCCTCATCACTGGAGCAAACTTGGCAGTATGCTGCAGCTGGGGAAACATGACTTCTAGTTTCTTGTCCTTCTGTGGCACCCCCTCTCTCTATGCTCACGTTACTCCCTTCCTCAACCTGGGAACCAACATCGGAGCCTTCATATTGCTGCACATCCTCCATCAGCATGTGACCAACACTATGGTCAAATAATTCTGGTGACTCCTCTGTTCATGATGGTGGGGCGATGGAAAGAGTAACTGTGGACAAGGATCCGGTTCAATAGGCCGCTTTGGCAGCTGTATTGGTAGGCTAACTAGTATGAGCCTGGGTGACAGAGGATGAGGAGGATGAGGATGGCTTAGTTATCCACTCCACCAACTCTTCTGCATGTTGTGGCTCAATAACACCGCCAGCAGCAGAAAAAAGGACAAGCGTGACTCGCCTGCAGAGGATGCCACCACCACTTTTCACTGTAGACACAGAGGCCGCTTGACCTCTTTTAGTGGCCTGTGGGCGTCTGCCTCTCCTTGGTGGCCTTCTGGACATGATGGGGATTTGTTTTTTTGAACACGGCACTATATATATATATATATATATATTGTGGGAGATTAGCTTGTGTGGATCACCTTTCCTGGTGAAGAAGGTAGCTTGAAGGCAATCTTTCTTAAAATCTGGCTGGTTGCCAGTTTTATTTTGTAAAAGGTTGCAATTCATAAAACAAGCAAAATAGCAAAACAAAAACCTTGCTGTCCAGCGCTAAACTACTACAGAGCAGGATACCTCTCTATATGATGTCGGGCTTGTCCCTGACACCTCCAAACAAAACAAATGCAAACCTTTTCTCTTGCAGTCCTTAGAGCAACCATCACTCAAGGTGTAGCTCTCTCAGTGCGGCCGCCCGAAGGCTCGCTCTTCTCCCCTTCCCTTCGGCGGTGCTGGCATCAAAAGTGTAGGCACCCGGCTTTGGCTGCACGCTGTGAATGACCAGCGTATCTTTTGGGACCTGTGACTTGTCCCAGAATATTGCCGGGTGGGTGGGAGGTGAAGTTCCTTCTGGTTCCGCGGTGCCAGAGGAGGAAGTGGGACCAGGGGACCCTGTGAAAACAGGCTCTCCAGCCCCACCCAAAAAAAATGACATGCCAATTGTGGCATGTCAGAGTCACCTTCCCTTAAAGAGGAAGTTCCACTTTTGGGTGGAACTCCGCTTTAACTTTCTAAAGTCATTACAAAATCTTATAGTGCCATCAGGCTTCGGGACCAGCACTATGGGGCTCGACCAGTCACTGTGGGACTCCTCTATCACGTCCAATAGTAGCGTGGTTTTGATTTCCTTTGCCACGGCCTCTCATCTAGCCTCAGGGATTCTATAGGGTTTCACATTTATGCGAACACCTGGTTCTGTGATGTCATGCTGGATTACTGAGGTCAGTCCGGGTAAAGGTGAGAAAAAGTCTCTTTTTTACTCACAAATTCCTTAACGGCATTTTGTTGCATTACAGACAAGGACTCGGTTATGGGGATGTCAGGGGTCCTTGGTACCCTGTCCTTTTGGCGAGGGGAGACGGTCAGTAAACTCTCTCTATCCTTCCATAGTTTTAAGAAATTAGCATGGTAAATTTGCTCCGGTTTTCTCTTCCCTGGCTGGTAAACTTTGTAGTTTACTTCCCCTATTCTTTCCCTAATCTCAAAGGGACCCTGCCATTTGCCCAGGAATTTACTTTCCACAGTGGGGACTAGCACCAGCACTTTATCCCTGGGGTTGAAAGTTCGGGTCTTGGCACCCCAATTATAAACCCTCCTCTGGGCTTCCTGGGCTCACTCCATATGTTAGCGTACAAGGGGCAGGACAGCTTCAACTCTATCCTGCATCAAGGAGACATGCTCAATGTCACTTCTATACGGGGTGGCCTCCCCTTCCCATGTTTCTTTTGTGACATCTAGCAGCCCCCTGGGAGGTCTACCATACAAGATTTCAAATGGGGAATAACCCATAGACGCCTGCGGAACGGCAAACATGATATATGATAGCAAAAAAAATCCCAATTTCTCCCATCTTTGTCGACCACCTTTTTTAACATACTTTTGAGGGTTTTATTAAATCTCTCAACAAGTCCATCCATTTGGGGCTTGTAGACAGAGGTATGGAGATGGGAGATTTGTACAACTTTCACAGTTCCTTAGTAACCCTGGACATGAAGGAGGTGCTCTGGGTTATCCTCTCCCTGGTCTTCTCCATACCCAGATGTCCCCCCATTATATGCCCATGGGCCAAGTCTAGCACTATCCTGTGGAAGGGTTTGGGAACCATCAGCTGTTCTACCTCGTTCTCACCGTGTTTTACCACCTGGTACAGCAGATTGTTGTTAATAGCCATGTAGTGGAAAGACACCCCCAATTAGGATCCACAGGTTCCCCATCCATCATCTTAATGTTCTTTCTGGCTCTAATGAGGTTGACATCTCGTAATTGCTCTGTACAAAAATCCTCCCTCCTGACCTCTAAGTCAGGGGTCACATTCTGTCCACTCTCACTATTAGAGTCAGAGAGGTTCTCTGGTTCATTAGGCTCCAGCTGAGAGCTGTCTTCCAGCTCCTCGGGCTCCCCAGCCATTACAGGAAAAGGAAGATGGTCTCCTCCTTCCTCGGTCCTGTCAACCGTCTCCTCTTCCATTTGGCAAAAAGGTTCTGGTGAGAGTTCACATGCTTCCCAAGCAGGGGGGGCTCTATCATCCAGACTCTCTATGCCTTCCAATAACCTCCAAAAATGGGGAAAATCCCTCCCCACCAGGACCCCATGAAGCAGGGAAGGTACCACCCCCACTGAATGTGACCCGCTGCCCCAAGGGTTGTCAATTTCAACCACCGCAGTCTGGTAGACCCGAGTGTCCCCATGGATGCAAATGACCCCAATTGTATTAGGGTGTAATTTTGCGGGGTTCACACACTTGCTATTGATTAAAGTCACAACACTACCCAAATCAAGCTGTGCAGTGACTGGTTTCCCATTCACAGAAATCCCACACATTTGTTTTTCCATGTGACCCTGCCGTGATGCAGTGCATGCAACCTGTACAAAAAGAGACATACGTCTTTTCATGCAAGCATTATTGCACTGCATTGGTTCATCATTTAGAGGACAATTGGCAGCAATATGTCCCAGTGCATGACAACGGTAGCACTGTATGTGCTCTACACCCAGTCCTCTCTAGGGTCCCCAAGACCTTCCTGGCTTCTTTGGCCAGTCTCCAGGTCTAGGGCCCATAGTCTCTTTAGCTGTAGCAGTTTTAACAAACTTCCCCACGCCCTTGAACCCTGGAACTGTCTTACTGGGTCCATTAGGCGATCTTTCACCCCTAGATAAATTGGAGTGGGGCACAGACAGGTACCATAAGTCTTCAGCCGCACTGTATCTCTCCATGAGGTCAACCAGTTGGGTTGCCGTTTTGGGGTCTCCATGGCTGACCCACTTCCTCAAAGTTGCAGGGAGCGCACGCAAATACTGGTCCATGACCACATATTCCACGATCTGAGGGCCTGGCAAAGTCCCTGGCTGTAACTAATTCTCGGTGAGATGGATAAAGTCAAACAATTGGGAGCGGGGTGGCTGGTCCATGCGGTAGGTCCACTGATGCACTCGTTGAGCCCGGACTGCCATGGTGACACCCAGGCATACAAGTATCTCCATTTTAAGCGTCTCAAAGTCCTGGGCCTTATTGGGTTCCAAATCAAAACAGGCCTTTTGGGGCTCACCTGTCAGAAAAGGCGCTAGCAGTCCTGACCATTGTTGTTTTGGCCATCCTTCGTGAATAGCGACTCGTTCAAAAGCCGTAAGGTACGCCTCCACGTCATCCTCAAGTGTCATCTTCTGCAGGTGGTAAGAGGCGCCTACCAATTTTGATTTCACTGCCACTGGAGGTGTGGGCCCCTTCTTTAACTCCACCAGAGCCTCCATGAACCGGAGATTCATCTCCTGCTGAACCACAACAACCTGCGGAGTTGCCTACTGTTGAGCCGCCTGTTGTGCTGCGATAGCCTGGCGACTCTCCTCCCGCTGAGCTTCAGCGGCCTCTTGTTGAACCTCCTGTTGTGCTGAGACCTGGCAGTTGGTTTCCCAACATTGGCTTGCCGCAGGGCCTTCGCCAATACCTCCATTTTGTAAGATTGCCTACTGAACTTCACCATGTGTAGGAGATTAGCTTGTGTGGATCACCTTTCCTGGGAAGAAGGTAGCTTAAAGGCAAACTTTCTTAAAATCTGGCGGGTTGCCGGCTTTATTTTGTAAAAGGTTGCAAAATAGGAAAACAAAAACCTTGCCTCTCTCAGTGTAGCCATACTGAGTCCCAGGCCAGAGCCAAACTGAGAACTCATCCTGGTCATTTAATGCAGCTGAGGAGGGATTTGAGTGGACCAGAAACTCCGGGCCGGAACCAGTTCTGCCACGGTGGTTGGCAAAACCTGGGTCATACTTTCACTAGTCCACTCCAAGTGAATGCATGCGAGGCGGCAAATATCGCCCATCCACTATCGCACCTCCACATATCGTCACTATATATATATATATATATATATATATATATATATATTCTTACACTGTCTGTATATAGGTTACACTGAATGAGCTGTATATATAGGCTATACTGGATACAGCGTATATACAGTATATATATATATATATATATATATATATATATATATATATATACTA
>BLSH010428864.1:389537-400740 GCA_018402905.1 Glandirana rugosa | reverse complement strand
TTGACACGGACCTTTTTTACTTTCACCTTTAGAAGGTTAACCCCGTAGTCAAGGTCTCTGTTGACAGTTGCCAGTTCTCCCCTTAAACCGAGGGAAATGAGATAGGTTTTGTTTTTTTTTATCTAAACCTTTGGTGTTACATTAAAGTATATGTGTAGCCCAAATCTATTTTTTTTTGTTTTGGATAGAGTAAAGGGAGCCAAATTCCCCTCTTGACCGTTGACAGTTGTCTCTGGAACTGATGCCCCAATTGGAAGATTTCCACTTTCATTTTTTCCAGGCACAGTTCTGAATCTTTGGATTTCCCCTTACTTTCTGTCCAAGTGGCAGTGATCACTAGCACAAATTGATGGGTGAATCTCCCCAATAGGTAAAGAGACAGCAATAAAACCCGACAGAGGGTCTAACCCTCCCCTACTGCATCCAAAAAAAAATGGTTTTGCCTAGAGATGCAATGTAAGCCTGCTGACTTCCTTGTATATCTAATTGTAATGATCTCTAAACATTTGAGACTTTTAGTATTCCTTAGCCCTGCTATATACATTACATTTTGTCCCATGTAACTGCATCAGTAAGAGTTAAAGTGGACCTGTATCCCCAAATAGAAAATGAATGGTACATGCGTCACTGCATACCCATCCACAAAAAACACACAAACAATTTCAAACATTAAATCATTTTTTTGTAAAACATACTTTTTTCTGTCTTCTGGCTTTCCCTGAGCTAGTGATGATATAGCCCAGTCTCAAAGGTGCACCTTGGGAACCATATCACCAGCACCTCCAGGGAAACCTCACTTGATCTTGTGCATGTGCCATATAAGATCAGAGTGGCTTCTTGAAAAACAACAAGCCCTTCCCATGCTTGCCTCCAGGACCTTTCCCAAACCTCTCCCATCCTATGGAACTCCCTACCCTAATCTATCCTATTATCTTCTACTCTGTTTGCTATTTGATGATCCCTGAAAACCCTCCTCTTCAGAGAAGCTTTTTCTGCCCACACCTAACAACTGTACTTTTATTTTCAACATAAGCTCATCCCCCACAGCTGTTACCTTTTGTATCACTTGACCCTCCCTCCTAGATTGTAAGCTCTAATGAGCAGGGCTCTCTGATTCCTCTTGTATTGAATTGTCTTGTAGCTGTAACATCTGTCTTCATGTTGTAAAGCACTGTGCAAACTGTTAGCGCTATATAAATCCTGTATGATAATAATAATAAAAGCCACGGTCAGTCACACGCATTGAATATAATCTGGGGCATCTTGGTATTAATAACATGCTATCCAATATTACATATGGTAAATGCACAGATTTAATCTCGCACATGTTCTGTACATGATCTGGAGCAACTTGTTCAAAAATAATCCAGTTTGATCTCATATTGCATATGTGCATGTTTGAAAGCAATATCATCAGCGGGCTGGCAAAGAACAAGAAAGAAGCAGCCAGCCAGCCAATGACATCATCTTTTGAAAATGGCAGCGTGGGATAGGACAAGGAGTAAGAGTGTCACATTAGCTTGTGGGATACAACAGAGAGGGAGGTAAGGTTTATTACATGTATATATAAAATACAGTACCGGTGGTATTATGAGATGAGAGAGAGGAGGGAAAGGCCTCTTTATGATTTTTGCTACTATGGCAGTGACACATCATAAGGATTCATTTGCTCTTTTCAGAACACTGTGCAGACCACAATCTTAAGTAACTTTCTGAGAAAATGACATGTTGGCTGTTCAGTGAACTGATCCAAGAATCTCAGAAGCGATTGAAAGATGATAAACTAATGAAGCAAAAAGTTAGATGCAGCACAGGAAACAGATTTCCTCATTACTGAAAATGTTTAAAACTTTGTATTCATTTAAAATAGCCATGGCTGCACAAAGAGAATAATAATACATTAAAATGGAAAAACCCATCTAGAATTAGATTCATTTTTAAATATTTATATTGTAACATGTCTTGATTACATGAACGTCAAATCAACAATATGAGAAAAATAAACACATGATAGTACTTTAAAGTCTGGACTATTAAACACTGATCATGGAATCTAAAGAGGAAGCAGCTGAAAATAGGAATTGAAGCAGAACTTCACTTACAAGTTGAAGTTCCGCTCATTTTCCTCCTGCCCCCTCCTCTGCCATCATTGAAAAAAAAATATTCTCTGGGAGCAGGTACCTATTTCTACCCAGGTGAGTATAGCGCAAGTTCGCTCCCCACCCGCAACCTCCAGGAACACACCCCAGGAGTCTGCAGGACCAGTCTGCAAGTGCATTGTGTCTTGCACATGTGCAGTGGGAAATCGGCTGTGAAACAGAATGAAGTCACAGCTGGCTTCTTATGGTTAAAATGGCAGCACTGGAGACCCAATAATTAGCGAAGAACTGGCCCAGGTTACAATAGTGCTGATCTCTTGGACCAGTAAGTGTCTGTTTATAAAAGTCTTCAGCTGCAGTATTTGTACCCTCCTTAAATGCAAAGTGTATAAAATACTGTGGTGCAAAGTCTTATATATCTATCAATTTGTCTGGAGTCTGTAGTTTGCATGAGGTCTTAACAGAAAACAAATTAGGTGCTGGTTAGATGCATTCTGTTGCAAGATGGCACACAAAATCATCTACATGAGATCAGATTTACAATTAGACACAGTAACTTCTGCTGATAGGGGTGGCTTTTCCTAGTGCACGTATTAGTAAGTAACATATGTAGAAACTAGGGTTATGGTAAAGGTTCAGACCGAACTTTGGCTGTTCAGGCATTTGTCCAAATGCTGTTCTTTTTTGCTTTCTTCCTGTCAATGGTTGTTAAGGAAGTGGAAGTTGCCCTCTGCCCCCTGGCTCCCACAACCACCACATCAGGGTTGTTGACAACATGCCATCGTTCTCATTAAAATGGGGACAAGGTGCCTTATAGGATTAGGGGCACCTAGCCAGCCCCCCTCATGTTCAAGTAATGGTATGATGCAGGAAGGGGCCTCCATGCTTGTATAAAAGTTAGGTATGGATTTTGGGGGGGGGGCTGCACAATTTTCTTTTTTTTGTGTGTGTGGTGTCCCTCTGACATCTAAACTTGACCTTCATCAAATGATAAGGGTCTGGAATGTATTTTTTGGAGAAACCGTTGCAGTTTTATTTTTTATTGTGTGGGGCCCATCATTAACATCTTTACTAGACCCTCATCTAGTACAAGGGTCTGGTATAAATGTATAAATGATGAGTATTCCTAGCCACTTTGTTTACAAACAGAAGTACAAGGCTGAAGCTATAATTTATTGGCAACTTAAACTGAATTTTTTTCATGTCAGTTTTGCTTCTGTTGGTTGTGTACAGATGTGGCACAGTCAGATTAAGGGCGTGCTGTTTAAAGGAATCTTGGATTTTTATTGTTTCTCTTTAAGCATTAATGTTGCTACTCCCTGCCAAACTGAATTTAATAAAATAAATTTTGGTTTAGTACATGTTCCCCAAGGCAGTGCCCAGCCCCCATGCTATTTGTTTCATAATCTCTTGGCCATTAACCCAAAAATTACCATTTTGTAACATTCAGCTCTTACTGACTTCAGTGGGGTTCAGATTTGGCACCTAAAATTTAGTAAAGTCCACCAAACCCATCTTGAACCGAACCCAGGTACATTCAGCTCAATCCCTAGTAGAAACATCTCATTTATGTTGATTTACAAACTGTCACAATACTTAAGGGTGAATTCATACTAGAACAGATAGCTGCTGGAGCCCTTTACCTCTCATGTGCACCTGCACATTGGCTACGGACCAATCTTCTGTGCAAAGGAATATGCCTTTCTTGACAGCATATGTGTGAATTCACCCTAAGTCAGGTTATGACCAGTAAAAAAAAAAAAAGTGTAAAAGGTATTATCCTAGCAGGGGGTATTGTTTTTGGAATCAATAGTTGTGTGCCATCAGGCTTCATTGATGTAAAAATAGGCCTGCACTTACACCAGCAGAAATAAATCCTAGGGTCAAGGGAGATGATATACTACTTTTGCAATAAGGAAAGATTAACCTCATAGATGAACGCCCTAGTGTTTTCAGATTTTTTTTACTTATTTTCACCTTTTTTAAAGGGGTTGTAAAGATTTGTTTTTTGTTTTTTTTTTGTTTTTTTTTTCCACTTACCAACCAGGCCCCTTTTTTACATTTGTTGGTTACTAGCTAAAAACAGTTTTTTTGCTAGAAAATTACTTAGAACCCCCAAACATTATATATTTTTTTTCAAACTCCCTAGAGAATAAAATGGCAATCGTTGCAATACTTTTTGTAACACGGTATTTGCGCAGCGGTCTTTCAAGCGTGTTTTTTTGGGAAAAATGTTTACTTTTTTGAGTTAAAAAATAAGACAACAGTAAAGTTAGCCCAATTTTATTGTATATTGTGAAAGAGGATGTTACGCCGAGTAAATAGATACCATACATGACACGGTTGAACATTTCGCGCACTCGCGGAATGGCGACAAAGTCCGCTACTTAAAAATTTCCATAGGCGACGCTTTAAAATTTTTTATCGGTTACCAGGTTAGAGGTGCAGAAGAGGTCTTTTGCTAGAATTATTGCTCACACTCTGGTGATACCTCACATGTGTGGTTTGAACACCGTTTTCATTTGAAGGCGCGACTTACGTATGCGTTTTCTTTGCTGCGCGAGCTCGCGGGGACGGTGGCGCTTTAAATTTTTTTTTTTTTACATTTTATTTATTTATTTATTTTTAACACTGTTCCTTTAAAAAAAAATCTGATCACTTTTATTGCTATCACAAGGAATGTAAACATCCCTTGTGATATTAATATAAGGTGACAGGTACACTTTTTGGAGGGCTGGGGGGGGTCCAAAAGACCCCCCATCCCTCCTTTGCACTTCACAGTATTCAGATTGCCAAAAACGGCGATTCTGAATACTGTCTTTTTTTAGCCATCGAGTAAACCAGAAGTGACGTTGTGACATCACTTCCGGAATTTGCCAAAGGATTACGTCTTCTATCAGGTCTCCTTCCAGCCAGCGGAGGTGCCGGATCATCGCTCCGGTCTCCCGGTGGGACGGGAGGCTGCAGAAGAGCGGCGGAAGGTGGCGGGAGGGGGGATGTCCCCTCCCGCCCCCTGGGATAACGACCGAGTGGCTCCCGAGCCGAATCGGTCATTACCCCTGGATAGCTGACCATCCGCTCTAAAAAATGATACCAGGATATAGCCTGCAGCTGCAGGCTATGTCCCGGTACAGCCGGTCAAAGCCAGCCGCTGCCTATTTACGGCGCTGGGGCTGAACCAGGTAAATAAAAAACATGTTATACTTACCTCCTCTGTGCAAGGGTTTTGCACAGAGAGGCCACGATACTCTTCTTCTGGGGTCCCCCAGCGGCCCTCCTGGCTCCTTCTCTTCTCGAGTGCCCCCAGGGAGAGTCGCTTTCCATGGGGGCACTTGTGCGAGCGTACTCCCGAGCCCTGCTGCTGCGTCCATTGACACAGACAGCAGGACTTGGCCCGGCCCCTGGCTCGCGTGTCACTAGATTTGATTGACAGCAGTGGGAGCCAATGGCTCCTGCCGCTATCAGTCTATCCAATGAGGACCCGAGAAAGCAGTTGGAGCTGCTGTGCTCGTCCCTGACACTGGAACGATTGGGTTCAGGTAAGTAAAGGGGAGGCTCTGGGGGACTGCTGCAATACAGAAGGTGTTTCACCTTAATGCATTAAGGTGAAAGACCTCAAGGGTTTACAACCCCTTTAATCATGTGTTGCATCTCAGTGCTACTGATTTCCTGCAGTCTCCAGCGATGGCTTCATGGCAAAACTCAGGTGGATTTCCCAATAGTGACAACAGTTCCTGTGTAATGTGCAAACTTGTAGTCTACATCTGAGGCCTGTTTGACAAGGTGATAATGCAGAAATTCAGGGACAGAGCTTTGTCACCCAACACCAGGAAATGCCCAAAAAAGTATTATTAAAACGTAATAAAAAAAATCAGTCAAACCACCAGAAATACTGATGGCTCGCACCTCTGTGATGTCACAGCAGAGGAGAAAGCCCAACTTAGCTACATAACAGCCAGCTAAGCTAATGAAATAAGCACAAACATAACAAAGTAAATATGTAAAAGGCATTACTGAAATAAACTATCGTAATGATGAATCTGATGCTGTAAACCAGTGGCTCAAATCTCCTAGGGCTCTGTATAGTTTCCAAGCACTGAGACTCAAATGGCAGTTAAACAGTGTGGAAAATTACATAAGATATGTCTGATGTGTGTAGCATGTGGATGGATGAGCAAAACTGAGGGTTTTTGTTTCCTCAAAATTTCATAAAAATCAAGACATTTTGGAAAAATTTGCAGTTTAGGAAAATGCATCATAGTTGTTTTGGAAAGCAAAATTTAGGTTTTTTAACCACTTGCCGACTGCAATACGTATATATATATATATATATATATATTGCGACTTTGAAGTGGTTTTACCGGGGTTATCAGCCATAACCCATTTTTTTTTTCAGCTGTCAATTCTGTTTCTCATAAAAGTGATCCAAGCGGCTGATTAGCCGCTGGATTGCTTTTAGAACCAGTGGGAGTTGTCGTCCGCCCCCTCCCACCGCTCGCCAGTGTTTCTCAGGCTTGAGTAATAACAGGGTATGATTAAAACTCCAGTGTAAAACACGTCTATCTGCTTGTCCCCCACTGTACTTGTTCCATCTATCATTTGGTTTTAATGTTTATGCCGAATGAAGTAGTTTGTTGGAGTGCAGCCATCTTCTTTGTCTTCCATTGTGCAGCACACAAGCTGGAGATTATTAAGTGTCATAGTTTGTTGCTATTCCACAAACATACAATGTGACATGTTAGGTATCTATTTACTCGGTGTGACATCATCTGTTATATTTAAAGCGGTAGTAAACTCATCCATTTAACAGGTTAAAAAACAGTTCGATTTCTGGCATGTGCCGGAAATGTAACACTCCCATTGGTTGTGCTCTAAACCAAGCTGTCAAACCATCCAATGGCTGGTGTCATAGCTGATCACATGTGCAGCATCATGGCAGTTGGAAGTTAAACAGAGGCCAAGATGGCAGCTTCCTTGGCTGAAAATGATAGGAGGCTTTACTACCACTTTAACCAAAAAATTGGGTTATATATTGTGTTTTTTGCATTAAAATATATTAAAGTGTATGTTTTAAAAAAAAATTGTATTTGAATACCGTGTGACATAAAAATTGCAACGATTGCCAGTTTATTCTTTAGGGTCTCTGCTAAAAAATATATATAATGTTTGGGGGTTCTAAGATTTTTTTTTTAGCAAAAAAACACAGATTTTTTATTGTAAACAAAAAGTGCCAAAAAATGCTTGGTCCTTAAAGTGGACCATTTTTTCAACTTTCCATCTATTAAATCTTCAGCTATGATTAAACGCCAGTGATTTGGCATGAAACTAGTTAACGTACCCTTTCCACTCCTGCTGTTCCTATTTCTGATGTTTTTATGTACGGTATGTACTGTTTGGACTTTTCCACAATAAATGTGATTGCATGATGTGCGGCTGTCCAGCACCTTGTTTTTTTCTAAATCTTCTCCCCTTGTTTTATTTTTGGATAGTAAAACATTTGTTTTCTGCCAGTTAATACCTTATACAGCCCACTTCCTGTTTCTTGTCTGGTCATTAGCCTAGGCTTATGACATCATGCACAGCTCTCTCTCTCACCTCGTGAGGGTTTGCCAGGAAGGGAGGGGGGATGAGCCATAAGAGGGCTAATGAAAGCTGCAGAGCTGGAGGTGTGCCTCTGTGTTTCTGTGTAAATCCAGCAAGTGAACAGGCAGCAGCTGCAGCTGCTCACAGTTAAAATGACTGCAGCCAGACTTAGTCAAGGGAGATTGCTGCAGCATATTTGCCAAGTACTGAATCACAGTATATAAAAAATAATATGCAGTGGTTGGAGGGAAGTTTCAGAGTGGCAAAGATGTTTTATTACAAATTATGCAGTTCCTTTTTAAGTGGAAGGAATAGAGTGCCAGCTGTCACTGGCATAGCTTTGTTTATCAACAAAGACATGTGATCACCATGTCAGCACTGGCATGAAAACAAATTTTTGACAAACAAAGCCACTCAAAAGGGGAAGTTCCTCCTCCCCAGATCCTGTTTGTGAAACTGAGCTTTTGACAGGTACCCGCTCCCACTTCGGTTCCGGTTGCCTTAGGCGATCACGCATGGCAGTGGGCACCTGGCTGTGAAGCCACAAGCTGTCACAGCCGAGTGCCCATAGTAAGGCCTCATACGCACGGGCATATGCAAAACAATAAGCACGCCGGGCCCGATGTCAGGAGAAGAAGAAGGAGAAGCGGGAGAAGCTAGCCAAGGAGACAGCAGCAAAAGAGCAGAAGATCGAAGATGCCTCAGAAAATAGAAACTCCGCAGAAGACCCCTCAGAAGACAGAAGACCCCACAAAAGAGCCGAAGAAAGAAGACAAGGGAGAAGAGAGGGGAGAAGATGCCGGAGCTGATTTAATAAAATATTTTAAAAAGCTGTGTAGTGTGTTTTTTTGTACACTTTTTTTGCAGGTAAAAGGGTAGGGGTACGATGTACCCCATACTCATTTACATAGGGTGGGGGGCCGGCATCTGGGGGGCTTCCAGATTCCAATAAGCCCCCGCCCACAGACCCCAACAACCAACGGCCAGGGTTGTCAGGAAGAGGTTCTTGTCCCCATCAACATATGGACAAGGTGCTTTGGGGTGGGGGGCACAGAGACCCCCCTGCCCCAAAGCACCCATACTCCCCATGTTGAGGGCATGTGGCCAGGTACGGTCCAGGAGGGGGGGCGCTCGCTCGTCCCCACCAGTGTTGCCAACCTACCAGATTGAAATTTACTGACACTACACCCAAAATTTACTGGCACAGCCAAGTTTTTACTGGCATTTTACAAAGGTTACAAAATTACAGTTTTCAGTGCAAATTTCAGTATTTAGGCTACATGCAAGTACACTGTGCAAATAACAACGTGATTTAAGGTAGATAGCAAGGTAAAAAAAAACATATTTCTGTTATTTTCAATATAATAAGGGCAGATTATTTAGTCCATCAGTTTTGTCACCTATGTCAAATTGTAGAGATTTCCCCTTAATTTCTGATCCATAACCACCACAGAAAGTGAGGTGAAACCCCTGGTAGCCACTAGGATCACCAGAATTTATGTTCCCACTTCTAAAGACTTCCTGTCTCCATCACCTCCTGATTTTATCCCCCCAGTCTCCATCCTTCCATCACCCATCATCTCCATCACACCACCCCCCCTCCCGTCTCCATCCCTCCATCACCTCTTGTCACAATCCCCCCCCCCATCACTTCCTGTCACCATCCCTCCATCTCCATCCCACCATCCCCATCACCTCCTGTTTCCATTACACCAGCCTTCCATTACCTCCTGACACTTATCCAGTGCACACTGCACTCATAGTGCACACTACACTCATACAGTGCACACTCACACTAAGAGAGAGAGACTCCTGCAGCCTGGCTCGCGGCTGTCTGTCAGAGGGAGCAGAGACAGTGTGGGAGTCAAACAGTCACACACTCACTGTCCCGACTCCTTTTAGCTGGCTTGAAGAGGAAGGGTACTGCACTCACCACTGTCACCAGTATGGCTGCAGGGTCAGCCAGAGCAGGGAGGCAGGCAGGAATCAGGAGGATCCATCCATCCAGAGCGTCAGCTCTGGTCAGGTGCTTGCTGGCGGTGGTGCGGTGGTAAAATGCAGTAACCTCATTTGAGGGCGGATGGGCTGGGCAGAGGCACTAGCTGGCACCAGGAGGGAGTGGTTGTCCAACTCGTCTCAGGGTCAGGATCGGATCTTCTCACTCGCCGCTCAGGGATTTCCGTAATTGCACATGCACAGCTCTGACCAGAGCTGATGGCCACCGTTTTTACTGGCACTTTTCGGCTGCTACAGACTTTTACGAACACCCAAAAAACTGCCCTGTGCTTACTGGCTGTCCGTAAATTTACAGACGGTTGGAAACACTGGTCCCCACCCCCTTTACTGGTCTGCCAGGCTGCGTGCTCGGATAAGGGTCTGGTATGGATTTTGGGGGGGGGGGACCCTACACTGTTTTTTTGGTGTGGGGGTTCCTCTTAAAATCCATGCCAGATCAAAGAGCCTGGTATGCTCTTGGGGGGGAACCCCATGCAAATTTTTTGCAGGGGTTTCCCTTCAAGATCCCTAGCACACAAGTCGCACAACAAGTCGGATCATCATGATCCGACTTCTGGTGTGACTTCTTTTCAAATCAATGGGCTCCCATAGCGAACCACTGATTTTGAATAGAACGCCTGGCGAAGCTGAACGCTGCGTATACAACGTTAAGCCACATTATTGAGCGATTTGCTGGCTCAGAGTTAAAAATGCCATGATGCTGCAGCTTCAGAACGCACTGGTCTCACGTTCTAGTTACAGCTCACTAACGCCGACGCCCTCTACTGCTCAAAAACATCTGAGTTTTTAGAGGCCATTGAATAACATAGAGAGCTGTAAAAAATGCCCAAAAACGCGGCGTTAAAAAAAATGCCTGTGTGTATGAGGGCTAAACATGCCGGCACCGCCGAGGGAGGATACAGGTTGAAAACAGCTGGGGTGAGTACACCGCTGGATCAGTGGCTGTTTATTAAAAGCCAGCAGCTACAATTTTTTGGCTGCTGACTTAATAAACACAAAAATGACTGTAACTCCGCTTTAAAAAGTGGAAAGGTGGCCTTTTTTTAGTGATGGTGTATGTGAACAATGTAGTGTTTTGTGTTCAAACAGCGCTTGCAGTGGGTCTGATCTAAATGGTGAAGTATTCTCTCAGTAAAATTTCACATAGGTGCAGTAGTGCAGTAATTATAAATACAATATTAAAATATATATAAAAACTTTAAATTCTGCTGTAAAATTGAAGAATACTAATAAAATAATATAATATAGTATAAGTAATAATAAATCATAAGTAATAAGTGATGAATAATAAGTCCAATAGTGCTGTGCTCTGTGCAACAATAATTTCTTTAGTGAAAGTCCAAAATTTCAATAGTGACTGGGTGCTGCTTCAATTTCAGATTATTTTTGCTTGGAGTATTTCTTTATGCTTTAAAGTGCTCACGTTCGCGACAAACTTGTGTTTTGTGATGTAACAAGTGTATGTGGTAGTGATTTTTTTCCGGTGGAAAGGTGAAAAATTTCGC
>BLSH010428864.1:370068-389527 GCA_018402905.1 Glandirana rugosa | reverse complement strand
CATGAACGTACATCGGATTTACGACTTTAAACGTGACTTTTGACATTAAAACATTGGAAACATTTTACCGTCATTTTTGAACCGACACGGTCATTTAAAACCCACAGCACAGTCATTTAAAGTTAGACCATCCAACCGTTGTGACCACCCCTGCTCGCTCGCGGGGGGGGAGGACCTGGCATGGACCGGTGTACGGGAGTTGTACCCCTCATACCCACGAAACCTTCCAGATTCCAATAAGCCCCCGCCCACAGACCCCAACAACCAACGGCCAGGGTTGTCAGGAAGAGGTTCTTGTCCCCATCAACATATGGACAAGGTGCTTTGGGGTGGGGGGCACAGAGACCCCCCTGCCCCAAAGCACCCATACTCCCCATGTTGAGGGCATGTGGCCAGGTACGGTCCAGGAGGGGGGGGCGCTCGCTCGTCCCCACCAGTGTTGCCAACCTACCAGATTGAAATTTACTGACACGACACCCAAAATTTACTGGCACAGCCAAGTTTTTACTGCCATTTTACAAAGGTTACAAAATTACAGTTTTCAGTGCAAATTTCAGCATTTAGGCTACATGCAAGTACACTGTGCAAATAACAATGTGATTTAAGGTAGATAGCAAGGTAAAAAAAACATATTTCTTTTATTTTCAATATAATAAGGGCAGATTATTTAGTCCATCAGTTTTGTCACCTATGTCAAATTGTAGAGATTTCCCCTTAATTTCTGATCCATAGCCACCACAGAAAGTGAGGTGAAATCCCTGGTAGCCACTAAGATCACCAGAATTTATGTTCCCACTTCTAAAGACTTCCTGTCTCCATCACCTCCTGATTTTATCCCCCCAGTCTCCATCCCTCCATCACCCATCATCTCCATCACACCACCCCCCCTCCCGTCTCCATCCCTCCATCACCTCTTGTCACAATCCCCCCCCCCATCACTTCCTGTCACCATCCCTCCATCTCCATCCCACCATCCCCATCACCTCCTGTTTCCATTACACCATCCTTCCATTACCTCCTGACACTTATCCAGTGCACACTGCACTCATAGTGCACACTACACTCATACAGTGCACACTCACACTAAGAGAGAGAGACTCCTGCAGCCTGGCTCACGGCTGTCTGTCAGAGGGAGCAGAGACAGTGTGGGAGTCAAACAGTCACACACTCACTGTCCTGACTCTTTTGGCTGGCTTGAAGAGGAAGGGTACTGCACTCACCACTGTCACCAGTATGGCTGCAGGGTCAGCCAGAGCAGGGAGGCAGGCAGGAATCAGGAGGATCCATCCATCCAGAGCGTCAGCTCTGGTCAGGTGCTTGCTGGCGGTGGTGTGGCAGGAAAATACAGTAACCTCATTTGAGGGCGGATGGGCTGGGCAGAGGCACTAGCTGGCAGCAGGAGGGAGTGGTTGTCCAACTCGTCTCAGGGTCAGGATCGGATCTTCTCACTTGCCGCTCAGGAATTTCCATAATTGCACATGCACAGCTCTGACCAGAGCTGATGGCCACCGTTTTTACTGGCACTTTTCGGCTGCTATGGACTTTTACGGACACCCAAAAAACTGCCCTGTTCTTACTGGCTGTCCGTAAATTTATGGACGGTTGCCAACACTGGTCCCCACCCCCTTTACTGGTCTGCCAGGCTGCGTGCTCGGATAAGGGTCTGGTATGGATTTTGGGGGGGACCCTACACTGTTTTTTTGGTATGGGGGTTCCTCTTAAAATCCATGCCAGATCAAAGAGCCTGGTATGCTCTTGGGGGGGAACCCCATGCAAATTTTTTGCAGGGGTTCCCCTTCAAGATCCCTAGCACAAAAGTCGCACAACAAGTCGGATCATCATGATCCGACTTCTGGTGCAACTTCTATTCAAATCAATGGGCTCCCATAGCGAACCACTGATTTTGAATAGAACGCCTGGCGAGGCTGAACGCTGCGTATAAGCCACATTATTGAGCGATTTGCTGGCTCAGCGTTAAAAATGCCATGATGCTGCAGCTTCAGAACGCACTGGTCTCACATTCTAGTTACAGCTCACTAACGCTGATGCCCTCTACTGCTCAAAAACATCTGAGGTTTTTAGAGGCCATTGAATAACATGGAGAGCTGTAAAAAATGCCCAAAAACGTGGCGTTAAAAAAAACGCCCGTGTGTATGAGCGCTAAAGATGCCTGCACCGCCGGGGGAGGATACAGGCTGAAAACAGCTGGGGTGAGTACACCGCTGGATCAGCGGCTGTTTATTAAAAGCCAGCAGCTACAATTTTTTGGCTGCTGACTTTATAAACACAAAAATGACTGTAACTCCGCTTTAAAAAGTGGAAAGGTGGCCTTTTTTAGGCTTCTGATAAAGTACCTCCCTGGTAGGCTGGTAGTTCTGTAACTTGTATTAATGTATTTAAGGATAGCACTTTGTATGCCTAATATGGCAAGCAGGGATGTGCAGTCAGGGGAGGCAGGTTAGGCAGGTTAGGCTCACCTGCCATGAACATAAAAATAAAAAAAAATGGAAAAAAAGAATGAAAAAAAATGATCGACTTCGAGGGTCGTAGACAAACTCACAGTTGCACCACTCAAGGCTAAATGAGGTTCAATTTACCTCTGCTCCCAACTCCAATGGACACAGGTGCAGCTTAGCATCATATGTAGACGTGTAGAAACATGCTGGACAGCCATACTCCGGAGAGCGGCTGTCCAGCATGTTTCTACATGTCTACATTCGAGGGTCGTAGCTCGACGACCTGGGGTCACAGAGACCCCAAATTTGGTAGGTAAGTAGCTGAAGTCATACCCCACCACTGGTAAAAAAATATGATAGTGGATCCTATGATCTATGGTTTCCGGAGATATGGAGCTCCTTGCGCAGTCAGAAGCTACATACAGAGCGGCCAGTTTAAATACAAGCTGACACACTTTGTTTGCAGCAGACTGAGAGGATGAGCTCACAGTGCCTCTCACTTCTTGTTAGAGTCACTGAGCTCAATGGACAGCTTGGAGCCTTATCCAATAGTAAAGCACCATTGTTCCAAGCTGTCCGATAAAAATTCTGCAGTGTAGGCACGCCACACTGCAGTGTCATAGAAGGGGGTGTGTGTCTAAAAGACAGATGCTCCCTTCCAGCCCAGCCCTCCTAACTACAAGGAACAAACAGGTTTATGTGTATAAGATTTACCCATAATCCCATTTTTTTCTCACACAGTTAAGAGGGAGAATGAGAATCTGCTGCTGAAAAGGTACAAGCTAAATCATATATTATTATGCTATATGTTATAAGATAATAATGTATCATTTATCTATTTACTGTGAAATTACTGGTTGGAAGTTATAACTTCAAACTTTAGTAATTTGTCCATTAAGCCACCTGCTTGAGTACAGATTTTGAAAATATAGTAAATTGCCTTAAAAACAATATATAATTATTTGTATATTATTTACTTATGGTAATTAACACCTTGCCACCCAGGCCAATTCTGACACTTCTCTCCTACATGTAAAAATCATCATTTTTTGCCAAAAAAATTACTCAGAACCCCCAAACATTATATATATTGTTTTAGCAGACACCCTAGGGAATAAAATGGCGGTAGTTGCAAGTTTTTATGTTACACAGTATTTGCACAGCAATTGCAATTTTTCAAAAGCGTTTTTTTGGAAAGAAACTATTTCATGAATTTAAAAAGAAAAAAACAAAATCCAGTAAAGTTAGCCCAATTTTTTGTTTAATGTGAAAGATGATGTTACGCTGAGTAAATAGATACCTAACACGCTTTAAAATTGTGCACACTTGTTGAATGGCGCCACTACTTAAGAATCTCCATAGACAACGCTTTAAACATTTTTAGAGGTTACCTGTTTAGAGTTACAGAAGAGGTCTAGTGCTAGAATTATTGCTCTCGCTCTAATGTTTATGGCATATGTATCCTGCATGTATCTGGATGTGATACTAGCCAGTGCCTCATCAGCCACTGACCTCACCACATGTCCCTGATGCCAAATGTTGCAAACAAAGAGCACAACTTTTTTTTTTTTTTATATAAAAAGTAAAGATCTAGGTCAGATCTTGAACCTGATGGATTGGTTCAATCATCTATAATTACTGCAGTACCTTGCTGCATGGAACTATAGAATAATGTAGTAAGTGTCAATTTCCGCCTTACTAGGCTTTTAAACCTGAATGACAGTATGTGTAAAATGCATATGGTTATTACTTTCTGCTCTGAATCATGGATTACAGCTTGTAAGATCTCCTGAAATGTTCAGACGTTACATTTTCTGTTTGAGCACAGCTTGATTTTTCTATAGAAAGTCTTTTTAGAATGAGCTGAAATAATACAGCTGCAAGTCATGAATTCGGTAAAAGAAATCAAGTGGCGGTGCCTCAATTCAATGTACAGTATATAAGTAGCCATGAGTGAACTGAGCAAAGTTCAGTTTGCTGGACATTTGTTGAACACTTCACAAAAAACAATCTGCAGACCTCAAACATAGTGGCCAAACCACAATGAAGTCTAGGGGAGCAAAATCTTGAAAAATGTTCTCTGGGCTTTTTTTCAAGACCAATTTACAAGCTTTTGGTTAAAAAAAAGGCATGTGTAGCTGGGCACTGCCAAGGGTGAAATGTATTAATACAAACATTTTTTTTTAAATGCTGTTCAGTAGGAAGTGAATATTTTAATGTGGTTTAAAGGACAACATTAAAATATTCTTTGGGGATGACATAAAACCATGGTTGCACTGAAAGGACGTACTCAAGCAAAAGTGACATTAATTTTTTTTTTATTTTTGTGAAATGACTGTTCCTTCTCTGGCAGCTTCTTTTTATGAAGAATGCAGCTGGAGAATCTTAGACTAATTCACTGACTAAATATGATCATAACCATATGTAATCAATGATGTCAGCCAGCATCCCTGGGCATGTGGCCTGATATGGTTTAGGGGAATGCATGCTGTTACGGATATTGGAGGAATTCCCATATCAGTTTATTATTTTTTTTTGCATAGGGTCCACTAAAAATCCATACCAGACATACTATCTAAAACATATAATGCCACATGCACTGTAAAAAAAAAAAAAAATCCAGTGCGGGGTACCCCCCCCCCCCCATACCAAATCTCTATCCTGGATAGAGGTTTGGTGTGGATTTTTAACCTCACACAAAACAAAATCAAAAATAGGCATGGCCTCTCCCAAATCCATATGAGACCATTATCCAGGTATGCAGCCTTGGTTGCCATGAAAGTGATGAGCATCGAATGCATGGCCCTTCTCCTGAACCATACCAGGCAACCTTGCAATGGTGGCCATCCATAGCAAGTCATCTTGTCACGGTGTTGAAGAGGGGCAAGGGCCTTATCCCCACATCCCTGGCCTGGTGGATATTGGGGTTTATGGGGGGGCTTATTATAATATTAAAGTCACGTTTAGAATAGAGGGGCTCCCAGATATGCCCCCTACCTAGATCAGTAAGGTGTACATAATACGCCTTGTTACTCATTCACAAAAAAAACCTGACAAAGTAAATACACACAAGCACACAGAATGAGTAAGCATTATATTAAGGACTGATGTAAATCCAACATCAATCACATCATTCAGCAATGGAGAACCAGTATCAATCAGGATAAACAACACACTGATGACACAACTTTGCTCCTGTGACACTCCCATCACTAAATGACAGCTCCTCGTCTGACTGCTGAATGTTGGAAAACCAGCTGGTGATGCTGGCTCTTGTCAGTAACCAAATATGATCTTGACCATGTTAGGTCAATGATGTCACCCTAGATGTCCACTGGGGTATTTACTTATTTACAGGCTTATTTTGAGGCCAGAAGATGCTCCACTAAACATTGTTGCTAAGTGGCAGTAGTAATAACACCCTAAATAAATTACTTCTGGCTGCAGCATCTGCATATTTGAACTGGTGGGCAAACAGGCCAAATCTTGCCATTTAGTTTTCTCATTCAGTGAACTACTAGCAGTTTGAGTCTGACTCAAAACCCATCCCTAGAGATAAGTATTTCTTTCCAATTTATTTTTTTTCCTTACTTCTATATCAGTAACCAGTGAAGGTATGCATAGATATACAAAGGTTGGGTTGGTTGCCTTCTTGTGTTGCAATTGTAAGAGAATCTTACTAATGTTTTTTTTCATCAGAATCAATAAGTACATAGATACATCACCTCAGTCCAGTCAACTGCTATGACCCCAAACTGCCTGGACACATTATGATTTATTCTGGTAGGAATAGTACTTGTAAAATAAGCCAGTAATATTTGAAAAACATAACAAACATAATAAAACCATTTAAAATAAAGCCATCATTTATATATTTTAGGCATAGAGATTGTTATAAAATCATTTAGAGTGCTGCAATGGTTATAGTTTTAAAATAGTCCAGGTCTTAGCCAAGAAATTGCATTTCAGATGAATGTTGGAGGACCAGGGGGCTCTATAATGCATAGTAATGATCTTGTCTCTCGATGCTTTTTAGTTTGAAAAGTTATGTATAAAAAACATACTAAAAGTATTAAATAATTCATCAACATTTTGCATTAATATCACAAAGATATGCTAAAATCTTGCCTACAGCATCCTTTACTGCATATGATCTGCTATCATTTTTTTGTCTAACAATGTGTTTACGTTTGACATATTTATTAGGCAAAAAGGCAAAATGTGTTCAAAGTGTCAAGTCATTGGTCTAACCCCTGATCATCATGGATAGCTTCTCATTCTCACTGCCTCCCTAGATGCTGGTTGTTTTTCCTGACAGATATTTGTACTAAATATAGCTTTTCTTATTTCATAAGGGGTATTAAAAAACTGAGGGCATTGGTATCCTACATGCAGGGCCACTGTTAGAAATCATGGGGCCCAGTACAGCCTACCTAATGGGGCCCCCTTTGATTCCTCCCTTGTCCCCACCCCTGGCTCCCCCGACCCGATTTTTACATGAAAGGTAAAAGTTACCTTATCAAATATGCACACACTCCAGGCCTTTGACCACAGCTGGGGATATGTGTATGTTTAACCTCTTCAGCCCCAGAAGGACTTTAGAACCAGATCGCTTTTTGCGATTCGGCTCTGCGTCGCTTTAACTAACAATTGCGCAGTTGTGCGACGTTGTACCCAAACAAAATTTGCGTCCTATTTTTCCTACAAATAGAGCCTTCTTTTGGTGGTATTTGATCACCGCTGCTTCATTTCTGATCGCCGCTATAAACAAAAGAAGAGCGATAATTTTGCAAAAAAACCCAAATTTCTTACTTTTTGCTAAAATACAAATCTAAAATAAAACATAAAAAAACATTTTTTTCCATCGATTTTGGCCGATTTATATTCTTCCTCATATTTTTGGTAAAAAAAATCGCAATCGGTGTTTATTGATTGGTTTGTGCCAAAGTGGCCGCGTTTACGGATGATGAGAATTAATTTCTGGGGTTTTTATTTTTTTATTTTTTTTTACTAGAAATGTCGGTGATCTGAGATTTTTAGAGGAACTGTGATATTGCAGCGGACATGTCGGACCATTTTGACACTTTTTTGGGACCATTGGCATTTATACAGCGATCAGTGCTATAAAAATGCACTGATTACTGTGTAAATGCCATTGGCAGTGAAGGGGTTAACCTGCAGGGGGCGCTCTAAGGGTTAATTGTGTTCCCTGGGCGTGTTCTAACTGTATGGGGGCTACCCTGGCTGGGGAAAGGGGATGATCACGGCTTCCATATAGAGGAAGCCTGTGATCATCGCTCTTCCCCTTCTATGAGAATGGAGATCCGTGTTTACATACATGGACCTCTGTTCTTTCACTGTGGGGGGGGGGCATCGCGGGTAGCCGGCGGCGATCCAGGCCGCCCTACCCGCTCGCTGGCCCCCCCAAACACAGTGAGCCTCCGGCGGCGCACGCTCACAGTGAGTGATATCGCAGCCACTTTGCCGCCGTCAGACGCTGGTCGGCAAGTGGTTAAAAACACATGTTTGCAGCATGACCCCAGCCCCATTTTAAAATAGCGTGGTTAAAGGGGTGTGGTTAGGGGGGCTGTAAAAACGCAGCTCAGCTGAGCGTGTTTACTGACCCCCCCCCCAAGACAAGTATAAAGGAACATCTCACAGTGCCTTATGTTCTTTAGGCCTCATTCACACAGGTGTTTTTTTTTACTGCTTCTAAACGCCCCTCCATGTTATCCTATATGTAAATGCACATATAGACTTTTAGAATCTTTTAGTGGCAGGGTCATATATAAGCAGAAAAAAAACCCAGGGCCTGTGCATCCAGTAGCAGCAGCGTTTTGGCAAAAAAAAGCTTGACACATGTAAAAGTGTCTAATGCTTTTACAAGCGTTTTGGCACGTTACAGGTGTTTAGCGTTAATTAATTTCAATGACCAGAATAAATTATTATTCTGGCCGATGAAAAGCCCACGAGCTTGATGCCTGTAAGGCTACTACCAAGAGGAGAAGCATTTTTAAACCATCCTGTGTGTATTTAAGCCTTATAGGTTTAGTAGAATCATTCACAAAGGACAGAGGGTGCTCTATTTCTTTATCAAAGTGTCACATGGCTGTTGGGTGCTGACTTTGTATATTTATAGCTGTGCTGTGTGCTACACATTGTAACACACAGTACATCCACAGCAAAGTCAGCACCCAACAGCCATGTGACACTTTGATAAAGAAATAGAGCACCCTCTGTCCTGTGTGAATGATTCTACTAAACCTATAAGATGTTAAAAGGCACTGTGAGGACTTTGGATGATTCTATTAGGACATCACAATGGCTGTAACATCTCACTCACTGTGCGCTGCAAAGTGCCACCCCCGCTACCCAACACCGCCGCTCGTATTCTGTCTCCTGTTCCCTCCCTGCGAGTGCAAGCTCTCACATCTGTCCCGGCATCTGAAAGAGCAGAGCAGCCGCAGGTAAAGCACTTTAAAGATCAATCCGCTAAACACTAACACCAGGGAAGAGAGATAGCAGCCGCGAATGCAGAGCATGCAGCTGGTTTGTGTACCTCCACCCCGAAAATGGAAAAATAGTCCCTCAGCTCCAACCTCCTGGGCCCCTCTATTGAACTGATGGGGCCCAGAAAAAAAATATATTTATACACCCCCTAAGCAAGAAGGAGCTTGGGGGGGTAATTTAGTAAGCCTGAATTTTTGTTTGGAAGAAATTTATTCTAAAGATTGCCGGGCCCCCCTGATGAGCTGATAGGGCCCGGGCCTGGTACAACAGGGCTGGCTGTACTGCCCTATCAGCAGCCCTGCCTACATGTGGCCACCTTACTTGCTATCTGCACTCTTTGCTATTTACGCATGAGCATGAGTGCTGCTCTCTTTTCCTCTTCTCACAGGACACACAGGCAGCAGTAGGAGCCATTGGCTCCTGCTGCTGTCAGTCAATTCCTGTGAGGAGTGAGCATGGGTCATGGCCAAGCCACGCTGTGTGTGTCTAAGGATGCAAACAGCCCCAGTTTGGGAGCACCTCTGCATGCGTGCACTGACCACACTAAGTAGGAGAACGCACCATGGTCAGTTGTCTAGCTATGCCGGGAACTCAGACTGCTCTCCTCCAATGAGCAGACCTGTCCTGAGATGCTCCTCCTGCACAGCCATTCATTGTGAAGCTCAGTGTGCTGTTGCTTCTCCAGCAAGGGCTGTTTTTTTTTTTTTTTTCATTTTTTAACTCCCAAGATACTATACCAGCTATCCTCTATCAAAACATAGGTAATGAAAATGTCTACACTTGGGATGCAATTGCACTGTAGATTGTTCTAGATGACAATGCACAAGCACAACCTCCACAATGTCCAGGCGGGTTGTACAGGAACATCTAACACACAAAAAGTTTACACTGGGCTCATATTTCTAAGTGTGGCTTTCAATATCTCTTTTGTATATTGTGTAAGATGGGCCAGGAACCAAAAGACATCCCACCCCAGAGGCTGTGGAGGTCACATTCAAGTGGTGTCTGGAGAAAAAACATATTTGCAGTGATCTTCTATGCACTGGGTATCATATGAAATAATTTTGCAAGAAAAATTATGCAGAAATCTTTTAATGTTTTCAGAGTGTTAGGGACTTTATGCCTGCACAAAACTAGAGTTGATCTCAAATTCTTAGTGCCCATTCACATAGGGGCGACTTGCGATCCGACTTGAGTTGCCTCAAGTCGCCCCAAGTCGCTTGACATCTGAAATCCCATTGAAATGAATGGGAGCCGTCTTAACCACTTGCCGACCGCCGATCGGCATCTGACGGCGGCAAAGTGGCTCGTTCCCGCAAATCGCCGTCATACGACGGCGGCTGCGGGAACGAGTTTAGTGAGCGCGCGCACGCCGCCGGAGGCGCGCCCGCACGCTCACTGTGTCCAGGGGGGGCCAGGGAGCGGGTGCGGCGGCTTCGATTGCCCCGGCTACCCGCGATGCCCCCCCCGGAGCGAGTGAGTGTATGTAAACACGGACCTCCGCTCTGTGTGAGGGGGAAGGGCTGTGATCACAGCCTTCCTTTACGTGAAGGCTTTGACCACTTCCCTTCCCCAGATAGGCAAGCCCCAATACAGTTAGAACACGCCCAGGGAACATAGTTAACCCTTAGCGCGCCCCCTGCAGGTTAACCCCTTCACTGCCAATGGCATTTACACAGTAATCAGTGCATTTTTATAGAACTGATCGCTGTATAAATGCCAATGGTCCCAAAAAAGTGTCAAAATGGTCCGACATGTCCGCTGAAATATCGCAGTACCGCAAAAAATTGCAGATCGCCGCCATTTTTAGTAAAAAATAAAAAAAATTAAAAACCCCAAAAATGAATTCTCATCGCCCGTAAACGCGACCACTTTTGCGCAAACCAATCAATAAACGCTGATTGCGATTTTTTTATCGCAAATATGGGGAAGAATATAAATCGGCCAAAAACGGTGAAAAAAAAATGTTTTTTTGTATTTTTTTTTTTGGATTTGTATTTTAGGAAAAAGTAAGAAATTTGGGTTTTTTTTGCAAAATTGTCGCTCTTCAGAAATGACGCAGCGGTGATCAAATACCACCAAAAGAAAGCTCTATTTGTGGGAAAAAAAGGACGCAAATTTCGTTTGGGTACAACGCCGCACGACCGCGCAATTGTCAGTTAAAGCGACGCAGTGCGGAATCGCAAAAAGGGCTCCGGTCCTAAAGCTGGAAATCCTCCCGGGGCTGAAGTGGTTAATATACGCGACTGAAGTCGCTCCGACTTCAAGGCGACTTCTGAAAAGGTTCCTGTACTACTTCTAGGCGACTTCTATCCGACTTGTGCCCATAGGATTCAATAGAAGTCGCCTCCAAGTCGGATCCCCCATCTACATGGAAGCGACTAAAAGAAAAGAATTTATCCAGGGCAACCACCTCCCTCCCCGCTCTGATTGGCCACAGGCAAAGTCGCCTGGCATAGTCAAGCTTGAAGTTGCCTGCAAGTTGCCTGCAAGTTGCCTGCAAGTTGCCTCCAAGTTGCCTAGCAAAGTCGTGCCTGAAGTCGGATCGCCCCTGTATGAATGCAGCCTTATGGTGTTAGTTTCAGGCAGACATACATGAATTCAAACGTTCATGCCAGAAATGAGAATTTCAGAGTTATTTTAAAATGGAAGCACAGGTTGCTTCCATTTTATATCTGCTTCTGCTGTTTCTACAACACCAATAGTTTTACTGCACTGTTTCTCACCCTTATATGTTAGTATATCTGGTACAGTTTTTTAGGCTTCCATGACTGCTGCTATTTTTTTCTGATTTCACTAGATTGCATCCCAGTCTTTTCATTTTTGACCACATCATTTTGCTAGGAGTGGTTGCCAAGAGCTTTCCCAATCTATTTTACGCAATGTTGCACTGTTTGCTGCTCTGTCATACATATACTGTATTATGGAATCAGGATCAGATTCCTATTGATGTCAGGGGGACTTTTGGTTTGGAAATACCATTTTTTTGAGGATTGTAGGTTTTTGAAAAACTTACCTAAAACCACAACTGATCAAACTTTTTAGAAGTTTGTGTATCTGTGCTCAATTTTTTTTTTTTTTTAAAGATGTTTAATTTTTAAGAATCCAGGCATCCCACGTATGTGAGCTTAATAATGGTACTGTATATCAACAGGGTGTTTATTTTCTCATTTTCTCATTTTCGCATATTCCAATTCATCAACAAAGAATTGCTTGCCTTTTGCATTTACAGACTCATTCATGCGCATTAAAACATAATCAGTAAAATTAATTTTATGGGACTCACAGTTTGTACATCACATTGCTCACTGCATCAAATTGATGTTTAAGGTTCATGTAAACCCAATCACTAAAATCTCAAATAAGCCTTAACAAGTTAATGTGATTTCAAAAGTATTTTTAAATATTATTTAAATTCTGTATGCAACTTTCATTAAACTAATAAATTGTGATCCTGCCATGTAAGTCCTGTTATAAGGCTACAGTGTTTGGTCCCCACATCCCAAATGAGCTTCTGTGTTGTCCTCCTGTCACATGTGCCTCTGTTGAAGATTACAGTTGACCATTCTGATGCTCATTACACAGGCATGTTCATGCATCAAAGAAGAAAATAGAAGATTCTAGCAAGGAACATACCAACAGTGAAGTTTCCAGATGCTGGAAAAATTATTATTCATAATGCGGGAGGGTATCCACATGTGTGATGGAAAGAAGAATGAAACTACTGTGAATATTAGAGGAAAAGTCTGCTGCAGCATTGGATTGCCAGGACCCCAAAAGGAGCAACAGAGCTTTTTATTGCAATGAACAGAAAGCAGGGCCACAATTAATGGCACTGTACACTTTTAAATGTTTTTAGTATTTTAACAAGATAATAGTGTAGCCATATCCCCTGTGTCATTTGTTTGCCTTACCTTGTAATGATGGGCTCACATGTTGTGGCTGTAGTTTGTTTGTATTTGTAGTGTCATGACTGATCAATTATCATCAATTATTATTAATGTATTAATTCCGCTTGCTTATCCCTGTTTTCCAAAGGGACAGGCAACTTATTTTTCTGGGCGGCAGCTTTCAATGCATGCATTATTTCCTCTGTGTTGCGTCACATATGTAGGAGTACAAAAGTAATGAAACATTGTCGGGGTGAGCTATATGTTATATTTTGCTCAGCCTCTTTGAGTCTGGTTTAGATATAATTACTGTGTAGTTCTCACCTGCATCAGCACTAGATTAAGAAACCCAGGGATAGTGAGATACAGTATGTAGGTTCTTTGCAGGAAGTATCAGGACTTACACTACAGACAGAGGTCATAAATTAACCTGGGCAGTGCCATTGTTAATATGCTATGCATGCGTCATGTTTGAAAACAACCAGAAACTTCTGACACCGAATTGTGAAAATGTACTCTACTATAGCCTGTGTGTACAGGGCAACAAACAACATCATGAAGCTACATGATCAATGCACATCTTTTGCAGGTGTAAAACACAAGGTAGGAAGTAATGCCTTTAAGGATACCATCTTCTTTGAATTTTGAAGAGACATTTACTGTTACTAATATTAAAGTTAATACAGGGAACCCAAGTACACTAGGACTTTAGGATATAAAACACTTTTATTAGACTTGGAGGACTGATGAACTGTAAGTGTGTACCACGTTAAATGTTTAACATAGTATGTGGTTGCTCCTGAATGTTGAAACTGTTTGTGGCATGTTCTAACTGCCAGTTAGTGCTGTTTTGCTGAACCTGTTTATATAGAACTGTGTTGTACTCCATTGGTTTTACACTGAGTATTACCTGCCACATCTCAGTCATATTGTCACCATCAGGAAACCAGCCCTGAGAAGGGCCATGTAGCCATCTCTGTGACACATGCATGTAGATAGGAAGCAGCTGCAAAAAAGGCTAAAATAGATCACCAGCACCGAGATTAAACAATGGAAGGAAAAAGGGTAAAAGAAAAGCATTTTCTGAAAGCAAAAATTAGCAGTTGTTTATGGTGTTTAGAGCTGTAACAAACCAAATAATATCTACATAAGGTTTACATTCATATGAGGTTCCTTTTTATCTGGTGCTAGTGCTACACATGTGCTGACTTTCTGTAGTGCCATATTGTATGACATCTTATAGGGCAAGTATCAGAAAATACATTTTTTCCAGATGGGTACTCAAAGCTAACTGGGCGACACCATTATTCCACATCTTCTTTGTCAGATCTTCAGTCTAGGAATGAAGTCCCAAGGTAAGTTCGGACTGGCCTGTGGCTGCTCAGATATCCATCCGAATGCTGGACATTTAGTGTGTTTGGCTTTCGATGCATAATATGCACACTAAGGAAGTGTCAGGGACCATGAATCAGATGGAGACAGAAAATGCAATAAAAATCACACCTTTTAATGTGATAGTAAAAATGTTACAAATCAGTAAACATAGTCAAAACATAATCCAGGGATCGGAAGCCAAAGCGGGTAGTCAGACAAGCCAGTAATCAGGAAATCAGAGATCAACATATTTGGAGGCAGAAGAACAGGATCAGGAGCCAGAAGGGACATCAGCCGGGCAAAGTCTTTCACAGGAAAAAAGCAGAAAATCTCCAGATATGTTTGACCAGGCGAAGGCACGGAAGAAACGAACAAGGCAGTTTAAATAGCCAGAAGGGGCTGGCTGTAGGCAGGACTGACAAGCAAGTAATGATCACCACTGTGGAAACAATGAGTACTGACAATTATCTGACAGCTGAGCAGCCTGAGCACAGAGAAGAGAGAAGAGAGAGCCCAACCCTGACAGAAGCAGTGGGTGTTTGAAACAGCCACAATCTTAACAACCACTCAAATTAACAGGCCCCTTCACTTACATGGCCCCAAAACCCCGACCATGTAAGCACATGGATGGGGATCAAAGGGGTTACATTTTTGCCTGAATGTGGCCACATAGCCATAACATTAGCCCAAATAATGGCCATAGCCATATTTAGGCAATGATGTCACCATTATCCTCACCCCATTCCTTATATTATAGTAGTGTTTTGAAGTTAGGGTCATCAGGTTTGTTCTTTCGGCAGGCATCAGGCATTGTACATGAACATCATGACAGGGTGAGTGCCGAATGATAGGGGGAGCGGATGACAGCTGTTTTACACAAGGAGGCTGGGTTTCCATGATTCTGTGTCATCATTGAGCAAATATGGTCATATCCATATATGGTTAATGACATCACCCAGGAGACTCTGCCTCCTTGTGTATAACAGCTGTGTCATCCACTATCCCTGTCATTTGGCAGGAGGCAAGCAAAAGCTCTAGAGTTTTTTCAGTGGGAAGTCATCTTGATTGATTTCTACATCACTGTACAACATGTTTGATGGACATTGTAGGACTTTTTTTTTTAAGGACTTGTCAAAAACTGTTTCCGTAGTTTTTTTTATTGTTTACATTTTTGGTAAATGAGTTCCAATGGGAATAACCAGTATCTGGGTGCCCACTTCTTTTGGTCCTTCTGATTCCAATATTCCCACCATCTGCAGACTCCAACAACCATCAGGCCAAGGTTGTAGTGAAAAGACCTTGTCCTTATCAACATGGGGGCAAGGTGCTCTGTCAGGGGATTTCCTCTGGCAAGGTACTTCCCTCTGTGTTGAGAAGTGTTCTTGCATGATTCAGGAGTGGGATGGGTGCATGCTTTGGTGTGGATTTTCAGTCGGACACCACACTTTTGTGTTTTTTGCATGGTGATTCCCCTTAAAATCCATGCTAGATCAATAAGGTTTAGTATGGATTTTCTGGGGGACTTGATGCTTTTTTATTGTTTTTTTGTTTTGTTTTTTTGCATAGGGTACCCCATTAAAATCCATACCAGGCTAAAAAGATGTATGCCAGTATGCTGGCAATTTACATTTTCCTTGATTTTGAGACTTTTGGATTATTTCTTCTGTGATGAGTGAGAAATTCCTAGAAAAGTGCTCAGGTCTTTTCCAGCATTTAGAAATTATTTCCTGGTATAACTATAATGAGGGCTTTGGACAGAAGCTTAAGTGGGGGGTCATGAATGTGAGCTGTTGGCTCAACCTGATGCGGCCTCAGATATCATAGCTTCAGGTACAGCCATCAACCACTCAACACACTTCTTGTCAAAAGGGGTGTGTTTTGCTTTTCCAATACAAGTTTGTTAAATTGTTGCATGAGTGCTCCTTTTGCACAGGTATACATCTGGCAGCAAGATGTTTTCAGATAGTACTTGATCAATTACCCACCAGGGAATCTCTTGAAGAGGGCATGGACACAAGTAAATCCGGAAATAGGTATCCTTGACTAAAAATATACCCAAAGATGGAAGCATTTCTACTTAATGGTTTTGGTTTTGGTATCTTTGGTCCTATATTCATTGGTAATGACAGTAAGTGGGTAGATATTTGTCTTCGGTTAGACATAATGAGGTTGATTTTCCAAAGGCAAAAATGATGTTCACTTTGCAAGGGAAAATTCTGTTAACTGCTGACTTATATCATCCAATCATCCAATTGCAAGAAAAAATATCTTTTGGGTATTCTTTGCAAAGTGAATTTTTGAAACATTTACTAAGCTAATGGAAAATTCCCTTGCAAAGTGAATATTTCCTTTCAAAGCGAACAGCCCGTTTACGTTTAGTTAACCAACCCCAAACTGTACAACGCAAATGAATAGTGAGGTCTAATTAGGAAGAGTTGGTTGCCCCTTTCTCTCTCATTTGTTAAAGATCACATTTCTCCTTTGAGCCCTTTTGTACTCAACCGGACCAGAGCCTGGCATCTTTCATTTAATAAATCATTATTCGATATGTCTGTGAATGTCTTCATTTATCCAGGTCATGGTATATCTAGTTGTCGTTGGTCACATTTACCTGAACTTGTTCTGTAATGTTAAACCTGCTTCATAGCTTATCCAAGACACTTCCTGGGTTTTAATGAGTGTCATGAAAATTCCCCAGCTTTTATATCCACACAGGTAGCAACGTCATCTTTATTCAATCATCATAGAAAAGCAGATGTTTTTTGTCCAAGAACAGGATGGGAGTAGTGAAAGTTGTGGATCCACCCTGCTCTAGTTGCATAACCATTGTCTTGATGTCAGAAAGGCTTCATAAGTGTTAATCCTTGATTTACATGCCTGAAGGTGTGAGTTGTTGTCATTATATGTGGCATTATATAAGAAGATACAGTAGCTCTCAAATATTTCCACCGTTCTTCAATAATGGTTGTTCCAGTTTGACAAAGATGGTCTCCTTCATGCCTTTGGCGAACCCATTGTCCTTTAAGTGCAAAATGGCAAATAGGAAGAGAGGGAGCATTGTCTCAATTGCCTGGCAATGAAGATGCAAGCCAGGCCCATGCGTAGAGTAGAAGTATGAAACTGACTCATTCTCCTGATCCTATCTGTTTGGATCTTGGGTCTTTTGAATGTTCAAGCTTCTGTCTCAGTATTTTCTCTTCTCTTCTGTCACTGGTATTTTCTTTAATATTATCCCCAGATTTGTTTAGTCAACATCTAGTGAAATACAATATTTGGAAAAGAGTCAAAAAATGTTCAAACATGTCTGTTCATAAGTTTTTGTCTACAATTTTGACCTTGACCGTTTTCTTAGTGGTCTGTATAGACAGGATCTAGTTCATATAGCAAGTGTTGACTTGGATATTTTCAGTTTGGGTATTTACAAGGCCATTGGAAAGAGTGTGCAGTGTTTGGGGGTCTCTTCAGGCTGCTACTCAGTCTATGCCCAACATGAAGCTGGATGGATAAGTTATTGTCTTTCTTGTGTTGGGTTTTTTAATTGTATTGGCCAAAGCTGTTAAATTAGAACTAAAGCAATTTTTTTTTCACTTTGGATAGGGTAAAGGAGGGTTATATTGATTGTCAGTTTTTTTTGCCATCTGTATCCCACGGGAGAGATCTTTCTTCACTTCCCCCACAGCCAAAACAGGGAGTGTGAAGAAAGCCTTCCAAAGCAAGGGAATCCCTGGTTGTCAGCAGGGTCCCCAGAACTAGTGTCCCCTTTGGAAGATTTTCCTGCTATTGCTGTTCTAGGGACAACTCAAAATTTGTTATTTTCTTTCACTTTCACTTTTAATTATGATGATAAACAGGACAAATAGACAGGGTGAATCTCCCTAATAAGGTCACATACAGCCGTAAAAGCCTGAGAGGTGTTCTAATCCCTACTAAATTTAATAATAAGTTTTACCGTTAGTTATACTTTAAAGTGGTTATGAAGTCAAAAGGTTTGTTATCTTTTTCATTCAATGATTTTTTATTAGGTTCCAATGCAAGTGAATTAGTTACAAACATTTTACTGTCTTATTAGAAGTTCCATAGATATATTTGTAACATAATGATTACTACGAACATTTGGGTTAATGGTTAGAGGAAACTCTTCCCACACCGCTTCACTATAGGGGGGAGCCCCGGACCACACCGTTCCGAATCTAATTGAGATTTGTGTCTTTAGTCTGTCAGTCTGTCACTCCCAGCCCCCACCCCTTTGGGAACATACTGTGGCGGGCTGGGTGACATTTCTAGTTGTTAATTAAACACTTTCGGAATTGCTGACATTTCCGTTACTTATCAGTGTGGGTACTCAATCAAATGTTACCTTTGTTGCGGTCCGTGACGACCCCCAGTATCAGCATATCAGATTCATCACGATGAAACCTCTTGAGTTATAAATGGTTAAGCAGTGGAATAGTTTAAACATTAACAGAGAAAGAGAAAGAGCTGGAGACATACATAACATTTAAATCTTGAAAGCCAGACTGTGACTGCTCTAAGGTAGCTTCTGTTTCCTGCGCCCACGCAAGATCCTAAGAGCTCTGTACAAATGAAGAGTACCATTCAAACCAAGGTTCCCATCTAGTTTGTGCTATTTTATTATTTCCCTGAGAATAAGCAAACATCTTTTCGTAAGTAATGTGTGTGTTGGTAGTTTGGATAACTTCCCGTGTCGTAGGGGGTTCTATCTTCCTCCAATGTCTGGCAATTACTAGTCTAGCGCTTAGGAGTAGATGCGATATTACATATCTGTAAGTGAAAGGGATTGATTCAATACCCAGAGAGAGAACTGCCAATTCTGATTTCATTCTAAGTTGTATGCCTACTATCTGCTTTATAATGTCCGATATTTCCGCCCAGAATTTGCTTATGGTAGGGCATTCCCAGAAAATGTGATACAGTGTACCTCTATGCCCACATAGTCTCCAGCAGGATGGGGAGATCTCACCAGTGAAACCCGCCATCCTGGATGGTGTAAGGTACCATCTCGACACTAGTTTTTGTGTGAGTTCCCACAAGGAGGCATTCTTGGTGGATCTATAAGTTATATCTAAGGCTTGGGTCCATTGTTCTTCTGTATAATTAGAGTTAAGGTCGGTCTCCCATTTCAACATTGACCGAGATTTAGTGAATATTGTTTTTTGGTTTAAGAAGGCGTAGAAGAGAGAGATCCCCTTTAGAGTGGGGTTTTGGTGT
>BLSH010428864.1:350871-366007 GCA_018402905.1 Glandirana rugosa | reverse complement strand
ACAGATTCTTTTTTTTTCTCGTCTCTTTTGACGTGTCTAACTGACTGAAGAAGAGTGGCCTCGCGTGTCCTCCATCCGTTCTACCGCCGCTCCGGATGAGTGGGGCCCGGAGCGGCGTCGTGTTGTTGGGGTGTATGGCTCGGTAGGTCCCCCTACTCCTCTGTCATTACTTACCCTCTGTGAGGGCGGGCAGGTGTGGTAGTAGGGCATCAGGCCGGTTCAGGTTTTAATCCGACCTACCGCCGCCTACGTTGAGCAGGGACGTGTACCGTCGTCTAAGACCCCTACTGTGATCCCTTGATGGGCTAAGTTATCTTAGTTTGAGTGGGGAATGATTCTATTGAATCGGGTAGTTCCCTAGTGTCATCCCCAGAATCTGCTGCCATGTGCAGGGACGAGTTGCATCCGCCGCCATCCAGCCTAATTTTGGACTTGGCCGGACTACGGGATGATGGTGTGGACGGGCGGGAGTGTCTCCCATTCATTACTGTCTCCTCATCCCCCTGGATGGCTCGGTATGTGGGGTTGTTGTGCTGCGGCGAGGCCCGGGGTGAGTAGGCCTCGCCGCCATCTTGCCTACCTCCTGTGCGCTCCGGTGAGAAGAAGTCAGTCAATCTGTGCAGTTTTCTCTGCTCTTTTTTTTTCTTAGACATCTCGTGTCTGGTTCCCCACTGATGCTGGGTCTGTGTCGGGTGATTTGTGCCTTTTCGGGCCGTTGCTGTGAGCCGCTGTGTCCCTTGGCAGTCGGAGCTCCGGAGTTATGCGACCGTCCGGCTCGGCATCAGACCACGCCCCCTCCAAGGTTTGTTATCTTAATGCATTCTATGCATTACGATAAAAAGCCTTCTGTGTGCAGCAGCCTCCCTCTTCCCCCTTATACTCTTCTGAGCCCATCTTGATCAAGCTGCCCAGGACACTCCCTCCTCATTGGCTGAGATGGCAGCATGGTGCCTTTGCCTCCCGCTGCTGTCAATCAAAGTCAGTGAGCCAATGAGAAGAGAGGGGGTGGGGCCAGGCCATGGCTCCATGTCTGAATGGACACAATGAGCTGCGGCTCGGCTTGGGTGCCCCCATAGCAAGCTGCTTGCTGTGGGGGCACTCAACAGGGGGGAGGGGCCAGTAGTGCCAAAGAGGGACCCGAGAAGAGGAGGATCTGGGCTGCTCTGTGCAAACCACTGGTAAGTATACCATGTTTGTTATTTTTAACAAAAAAAAAGAGATTTTAATATCACTTTAAAGTGTTTGTAACCCTTATTAAAACTGTCACTACCAGCCCCTCTTTTATGTAGCCTTAACACACAGTGTAAATATTTCTGGAAAACAAAGCCTCTAAATACTGTTTTTCAGAGATCTTCAGGGTGGTCACATGACTCCCAGCCGCTCTCCTACTCTGATGAACGGGCAACAGTGGGAGGGGCCAAGCTCTCGCTCTGATATCAGCCCGGGAGGTCACATGACCACTGTGCTGGCTGCTCAGCCCCTACCGCTGTAGCCCTTAGATGGGGAGGAGGTGCGGCCGGGAGTCACGTGACCGGCCTGAAGAGCTCTGAAAATGGTATTTAGAGGCTTTGTTTTCCATACATATTTACTGTGTGTGTTATTTCTACATAAAAGCAGGGACGGCAGTGACAGTTTTTTAATATTTACTTTATAACAAATAGCGGCAGGAGGGGGAGGGCAGAGATGGCTCACAGGAGCTGATAGGCAGGCGGAGGGAGAGGAGGACAGAGGAGAGCTGCAGATTATGCACTTAACTGACCATGGTGTCAGGGCTCAGCAGCCATGATAAACCGTGGTCAGTTTACATAGGGGAGGGCAGAACCAGGCAGGATCAGTCAGGTATTTCAGTTGTTACAAAGGGCATAATTACACAGCACAAGCATTGTACTACATAATATTCTCTAAATGAACAGGATCCATTTATTTTTAGGGTTACAAACACTTTAAGGCCATAGCGCAATAATTTAAATATTAAGTAAATATATATTCATCTTTGGTTAATTTATCTTGGGTCACCCTTTAATAGAGCACCACTGCCTTTTCAGCCATGTTTTAAACATATATGTTGTGTGTTTATGTTTTATTTTTGTTTATAATTTTATTTGGTAAGTTACATTTATGCACATCCTATTCCCACGCCTATATCACTCAGAGGCCAATGAGATCGCAGGTTAAAGTAACACATTCCCTAAAAGGTTAATTATAGGAAAGTCAACTATTTGTAAACTCTGTAATTGCTTACAATATTTGATAATGTATGTAGCAATGAACTAAATGTTAACATCAAAGTAATTCTAATCATAGATACTAATGCTACAATTGATTGCAGAGAACAGAAAATCCCAGTGTAAACACAATTTATCTGCTGTGTTGAGCAAATTATTTCTAATCCTAAAAATTTCCTTTAAAGGTCAACATGTAAAACAAAATCCATCTCGCTGTGTTGTAACTAGACTTATTCAAGGTAAACATGGATTATGGGTTTGGATCTGGGATTCTGCTTCGCAGCTGTCAAAACATTTTACAACTGTCCAGAAAATATAGCATGCTGCCTTCACCAAGTAATATTAACAGCTATTAAACAGACATATGTTTTAAAATGCCAATAAGATTAAATGCTAAGTGTGCTTCAGTGAACATAAAGTGCTTTGCAGTCAAATTGCAGTCATCTGACATCCAAATGAATATCCAGTTATTCTATACATTACAGTATTTGATCTACGGCAGCATTTAAAGTGGTAGTAAACCCTCCTATCATTTTCAGCCAAGGAAGCTGCCATCTTGGCCTCTGTTTAATCTACAACTGCCATGATGCTGCACATGTGATCAGCTATGACACCAGCCATTGGATGGTTTGACAGTTTGGTTTAGAGCACAACCAATGGGAGAGTTATGTTTCCTGCACGTGCCTGAAATGTGACTGGTTTTTAACCTGTTAAATGCATGGGTTTACTGCCGCTTTAAGAAGGCAAGGAATGTATTGATCATATCATTTCTTTTTAAAAGTCGGCCAGTTGCCACTTGGGACCTTTTTTTCCTTCAGCTATGGAAAAAGAAAAAGAATATGTCATTGTGTATGGTCAGTGTATAAATGACTCTTTAAGTAAAGTGATGTTTTAAGCCTATTATTTTTTTGTGCAGATGATCTTAAAGCTTTTCTCTTAAAAACCCAACAGCCCCTGCTGTACCATGCCCATTACCTTTGAGTGCTTAGAAGCCTTGAGATTTGTAATTTGCCACTTTGTACTCGGTAGATGTCATTGTGTGCACTAAAGCCATCATCTTTGGAAGAACCAACCTTTGCCATTTACACAGCATTATGTTTACTATCTAAAGTGTATTTCTAGTTCACCATTTTTTTTTTTTTAGCTGTGGATAGAATAGAACAAACTGGCAGGTTTATTTTTCTATATAGCTCCTTTCACTTCCTGTCCCAAAGACACAATATAAAGCTTTTAAAAGCATTGTATTTGCCCCCCCTCCAATCTAGGGTTGAAATGAGTAATAAGAGTCTTGTAAGAAAGTGGTGAGAATAATCTTTTGGACAATCATCCTTATGTAATTGCGTTCAAACCTGAACTTCAGTCTTGCACAGTTGCACAGACTCCTCTGCCATACTGAAATGACTCTGATTTCACTGCACACTGTGAGCTAGTGCACATTAGAAGCTGCACCAAGTCAGATTGACCCTGCCTCATCTTCTAGGCGGAGGACATTCAGCATCATCCAGATTAGTTCTCTCCAAACTGTGGTGCGGGGGCCAGATGCAGCCCTTTGCTTGCCTTCATCTGTCCCTTGGGGCACTATTGATGCCATTCATACAAGGCACTATTCCTTCCACTGACAACAATGATGGACTACTATTCATCCTATTCATCGTAACGATGGGGCACTATTTCTCCCACTGACATCAACCATGGGGCACTATTCCCCCCTAATACCAAAGATGGGGCATTGTTTACTCTCACTGATGCCAGGACATTTTCTACTCCCACTGGCAACAGTCTGACCCCCCTAAAATTTGAAGGACAGTAAACTGGCCCTTTGCTTAGAAAGTTTGGAGACCCCTGATCTAGATTTTTCCCTCCACAGCCTCACTGTCCCTGGCCCACCTCTTTCATAAATTAGATTTTTGTTATCACTTAGGTCTGGAAGGTTTTACCCCCTTTCTGACCGAGCCATTTTTTTGCGATACTGCACTGCATTGCTTTAACTACAATTGTACGGTCGTGCAACTCTGTACCCAAACAAAATTGATGTCCTTTTTTTCTCAAAACTAGAGCTTTCTTTTGGTAGTATTTGATCACCTCTGTGGGTCTTTATTTTTTGTGCTATAAACAAAAAAGAGTGACAATTTAGAAAAACAAACAATATTTTTTACTTTCTGTTATAAAACATACCCAATAAAACAATTTAAAAAATCAAATTTCTTCATCAGTTTAGGCCAATATGTATTCTGCTACATGTTTATGTTTGACACTTTTTGGGGACCAGTAACACCAATACAGTGATCAGTGCTAAAAAATACACTGTCACTGTATAAATGACACTGGCAGGGAAGGGGTTAACATCAGGGGACTGTGTTCCCTCAGTGTGTTTTCTAACTGTGGGGGATGTGCTTAACTGAAGAAAGACAGAGATCCATGTTCCTGCTCAGCAAAAATACAAGAACTCTGTCTTTCTTGTGGTCAAGACAGACAAGCACCAAATGACTCTGAGAGTAAAGGAGTCAATGTAAGTCAAAGCCGGAAGGCACAATTGTCAAGCATGTAGCAACGGCATGTACTGGTGGTCGCTGCATAAATTGACACCAACACACTAAAAACAAACATAAAAAAGGGTTTACTAAATCAAACTACATGCATACCTTTTCGTGTTTTTGTGTAGACACCATATCCTTTACCACAGTGCCTGTGGATGATACTATATACATTCCTTTCCAACTTAGTGGATATATTTGATAGGTAAGAATTCATATTCCCAAAAAAAGTGTTTTTTTTTGGGTGCTCCTCAACACTTTATTATGTTTGTTTTTTAGTGAGTTGGTGTCAATTTATGTGGCGACCACCAGTACATGCCATTGCTACATGCTTGACAATTGTGCCTTCTGGCTTTGAATTACATTGACTCCTTTACTCTCATTTGGTGCTTGTCTGTCTTGATACGCCTCAGCTTTCCCTCCATAAAGGCTGAACAGTCAAACATACCCCTTGTTCTGTATGTGGTCTATGTTTTTCTTTCTATATGTTGTTGTTTAAACACTTATATGCGGTATTAAGCACTAGATTGGGTGACTATATTCATACACTGATGGTATTTATAAGTACTCATGGTATTATTACACTGTTTACTATTCATACAGTTCATATGTGTTTTTTTTCTCATAAACATCAGCACCCATCCCATCGTGTCCTGGAGAAGCTTTGTTTAAAAGTGAAACGTGTCGACAGACCAAGATGGAGTACTAATCGGGTCTATACTATTAATTCATATCAATATATTATAATATATGGAGTTTTAAGAACTTGCCTCCTTCCCCCCTTGGTCTCATGGATAGTGCTCAACCTTACCTTAAGAGGGTGTGTCACAGTCCTGGCGGTGGAGTCTGTCTTAGCAGGGAACAACCACTCTTACACACCCGATTCGGGGACCCCTGGTAGTGTAGACAGGAAGTCCCAGAGTGCGGGATGGCACGAGGGCTGGATGGTCACTGGTGGTGATGTGAGGCTCCAGATGGTTGTGCAGACAGAAGATTGGTCGTGCAGGCTGGGACGGCAACTGGCGGGTCAGAGAGGCACAAAAGGGGCAGGCAGAAGAGTAGTCAAAGTCCAAGCTGGGTTCATTCATGGGCCGGCGGCAAAGGTACAGAGGGGTCAGACAAGCGGGTGGTCGTGGATAGCCGGGGTCGGTGCAGGTGGATAGGTAGCAGGTCGGGACAAGCAGGGTCGGTACACAGGAACAGGAACAACACAGGAAGCAGGTTTTCAGGCAGGAGAGCTGAAGCTCACAGGTACTCAGACCCTGTAGAACGGACAGCACCTGCTGACAGGTGCAGGGAGCTTAAATAGGGCCATTGGGTGAACGCCAAAACTCGGCAAAAAGTCCAGAACATGGTCTGACTTCCCCAGGCCAATCTTTTCCTAACACTGCCCCCCCAAGGGGCAGCCTCCGGATGCCCAGCTTGGCCAGCTTGGCAGGGTTGTTATCCCGGAAGGTTTGGATGCAGTCATCAGCATGAAGATTGGTTTCGGGCTCCCAAGAGCTCTCTTCTGGCCCATAGCCCTTCCACTTAACCAAATACTGGACCCCGCCACCCCTTCTTCTGCAGTCGAGTATCGACTCCACCTCGTACTCCTCTGCTCCATCAATCAGGACGGGGGCCGGGGGAGCTACCGCTCTACCTGGAAAAGGGTCCGGGCCCACCGGCTTCAGCAAGGACACATGGAATACCGGGTGTATCCGTAAGGACGGGGGAACTCCAACTCAAAAGAGACCTGGTTGATTTTCCTGCCAACTGGGAAAGGACCTATGAAACGAGGGCCCAGCTTTTTAGATGGGCAAGCAAGCCTCAGATTCTTGGTTGAGAGCCAGACCTTGTCACCAGGCTGGAGGTTAAGCTCACCCCGTTTCTTCTTGTCGAAGGCTGCTTTGGTGGCCTCTTGAGTCCGGGAAAGTGTGTTCTGCAAGAGCTTCCAATTGGCCTGAACAAATTGTGTAGAGGCATGCGCTGCTGGTACCGCAGTTTCCATTGCCAGGCTCGGAAGAACGGTAGAGTGGAACCCATAGTTAGCCCAAAAGGGGGTTTGGTTGTGGTGGAGTGCACCGAATTATTGTAGGCGAACTCCGCCAGGGGTAGCAGCATGCACCAGTCATCCTGAGACTAGGTGGAGAAGCAGCGGAGGTATTGCTCCGTCTGGTTTGTCCTTTCGGGCTGGCCGTTGGTCTGGGGGCGGTAGGCGGTGGAAAAAGACAAATCAATTTCCAGGGTAGCGCAGAGGGCCCTCCAGAACTGAGAAGTGAACTGCACCCCCCAGTCAGACACTATGTTTACAGGCAGACCGTGCAGCCGGATGATCTCTCTGATAAAGACTTCTGATGTCTCTTTTGCAGTGGGTGTGCCCTTCATAGGGAGAAAGTGAGCCATCTTCATCACTCTATCAACCACCGCAAAGATGGTTGTGTAACCTTTAGCAGGGGGCAACTCCACAATGAAGTCCATGGAGATCTTGGACCATGGTCGGTCCGGGATAGGGAGAGGTTTCAGGAGGCCCCAGGCTTTGGTTTTGTCCGATTTGCTTCTGGCACAGGTAGCACAGGAGCAGACATAAGCTAGACAATCTTCTGAAAGCAGCGGCCACCAGAACGAGCGCAGAATCAGTTCTGCAATTTTCCGTTACCCGAAATGACCGGCCAGTTTGTGGTCGTGATGGACCCTGAGGACAGCAGGACGTAGCTCCAGAGGGACGTAAATCTGATTGTGATGCCACCAGAGACCATCTTTCCAGGTGAGTCCTTATTGGCCAGAAACTCCCTGTCACCGACGTCATAGTTCCTTTCCGGGGCAGTGAGCTTGCGGGAGAAGAATGCTACCGGATGAAGAAGTGCCCTTGCTCCCCGTCTCTGAGATAGGACCACTCCCACCGCCGTCTCCGAGGCATCCACTTCCAATACATAGGGCAACGTGGCATCCGGGTGTTGCAAAATAGGTGCAGAGGTAAACAGTCCTTTTAAAGCCTGAAAGGCATCCTGAGCCTCGGATGACCACTGGAACCTTTGCTCTTGCTTAGTGAGACAGGTGATAGGTGCAATGATTGCAGAGAATCCCTTTATAAATCTCCTATAAAAGTTTGCGAACCCAACGAACCGTTGGACCACTTTTTTATCCACAGGTGCCAGCCAGTCCAGGATCGCGGTCACTTTCTGTAGATCCATGGTAACCCCTGAGACAGAGAATCAGTCCTAGGAACGGGATGGTGGAGCACTCGAAGGCACATTTCTCCGCCTTGGCGTATAGCCTATGCTGCCGCAAGCGGCTCAGAACACAGCCCACATGCTTTCGATGCTCTTCCAGGGAAGGAGAGAAAATCAGGATGTCATCCAGATATATTATGACAAAGACATCAAAGTAGTCCCGGAAGATATCATTAACCAGGTGCTGGAATGTAGCAGGGGCGTTGCAGAGCCCGAAAGGCATAACAAGATATTTGTAATGTCCAAAAAGAGTCCGTAAGGCGGTCTTCCACTCATCTCCCTCTCTGATGTGGATAAGATTGTAAGCTCCTCTGAGATCGAGCTTAGTAAACACAGTGGCCGACCCAAGCCTTTGGAAGAGCTCAGGAACAAGCGGGATAGGATATCGGTTTTTGACCGTGATCCGGTTCAGCTCACAATAATCTATACAGGGGCGAAGGGAGTGGTCTTTCTTCTCAACAAAGAAAATGCCAGCCCCAGCGGGAAAGGTAGAAGGTCTGATGAATCCCTTGGCCAAGTTGTCGTCCAGGTATGTTTTGAGAGCAGCCAATTCTGGTTCAGATAGTAGGTAGATGCGCCCAAAGGGTACCTCCGCGCCCGGCAGCAACTCTATGGGGCAATCGTAGGGTCTGTGTGGAGGGAGTTGGTCTGCCCCCTTCTTACTGAAGACATCCAGGTATTGGTGGTACACTGGAGGTACTGCCTTGCAGGTTTCAGGATCTAGCTCAGAGTCCAAACTAAGAAGAGCGGAACCTACGTTCCAGATGGGAAGCAGGCAGTGTTGGCCACAGTACGGAGAGGAGAACTGAATAAGTCCGGAGGACCAGTCTATGCTGGGGCTATGTGCTCAGAGCCAAGGCAACCCCAGGATGATGGGGAACAGGGGTGACGCTATGACATCAAGAGTCAGAAGCTCCTGGTGCCCTCCGGCGCTGGATACGGGAATTGGTTGGGTCTCCGTTGTTACCTGGCCTGATTTGATGGCTGTTCCGTTGGCCAAACGAAGGGTCATCTTATGGGCTTTGGGACGCAGAGGCACCTGGTGTAGTGTAGCAAAGTCTTGGTCCACAAAGCAACTACACGCCCATGAATCAATAATCGCAGGGACGCTTCATCCGGGCAACTATAAAGAGACAAGGAGAGTCAGGTGAGATGAATGGTGGTTGGCAGATGCAGTTTCCAAGCTTGCCTGGAGGCGCCACTTACCGGCTTTGGCAGGGCAAGTCCTCACCATGTGTCCGGGTTCACCGCAGTAGAGGCACAGGCTGAGCACCCAGCGCCTTTGTCTTTCCCCAGGAGCGAGAGACGGGCGTAGGAGGCCAATCTGCATGGGTTCTGATCCCTCTTTTGGCACGGGTGGCGCTGGTACAGGAGCCACATGGCTTGGGACCCGAGGCATCATCCAGGTTAGACGGGGTCCCACGGGTGTGCCAGTAAACCGCTCGGCTCAGCGTTCCCTGAGCCTCCGGTCAATTTGAATGGCCAGGTTAATTAATGATTCCAGGGTGCCGGGCACTCCGACAGGGGCAAGTTCATCTTTCAATGGCTCAGAGAGCCCTAGGCGGAACTGGTAGCTGAGTGCTGCATCGTTCTAGGTGGTGTCAGCACTCCAGCACCGGAACTCAACCACATAGTCCTCTGCGGCACGCCGACCCTGCTGCAGGGTATGCAGGGTGGCTTCTGCAGTAGCTGCAAGGTGGGGGTCCTGGTACAGCTTGGCCATGGCGTCAAAGAACCCCTATAGGGTGGTCACTTCAGGTGCCCGCTGTTCCCAGAGTTGATGGGCCCATGTCTGTGGTTCTCCTTGCAACAGGGAGATCACCAGGCCCACCTTGGTGGCTTCCAAGGAAAAGGTGCGGGGCTGTAGACCAAAATACAACTCACAGGAGCTGCGGAAGGCCCGGAACTTGCTTCGGTCGCCTGCAAACTTGTCAGGTAAGGGAACCTTAGGCTCTGATGGCAGAGCCACAATGGTGCGACCTGCTGCCGCTCCGCTTCCGGATGCAGATGGCGCGGAGAGCTCACGCACTTGTTCCTGCAGCTGGGTGTAGCCGTCCTGCAAGTTCTTGACAGCTTGTGTGAGCCCGGCCAAGTGGACGCACAGCTCGTCCATGGCAGAGGGCGTTCCCTGTGCAGACTCGGACATGGCGGTCCGTTACTGTCATGGTCCTGGCGGTGGAGTCTGTCTTAGCAGGGAACAACCACTCTTACACACCCGATTCGGGGACCCCTGGTAGTGTAGACAGGAAGTCCCAGAGTGCGGGATGGCACAAGGGCTGGATGGTCACTGGTGGTGATGTGAGGCTCCAGATGGTCGTGCAGACAGAAGATTGGTCGTGCAGGCTGGGTCGGCAACTGGCGGGTCAGAGAGGCACAAAAGGGGCAGGCAGAAGAGTAGTCAAAGTCCAAGCTGGGTTCGTTCACGGGCCGACGGCAAAGGTACAGAGGGGTCAGACAAGCGGGTGGTCGTGGATAGCCGGGGTCGGTGCAGGCGGATAGGTAGCAGGTCGGGACTAGAGTTGAGCGAACCCGAACTGTAAAGTTCGGGTCCGTACCAAACTTTTGGGTGTCCGTGTCCGGAACCCGAATGTTTGAGAAAAAGTCCGGGTTCGGGTTCTGGGTTCTGGTATTTTATCACGCATGTTGAATAGCTGCAGGGCAGCCAATCAACAAGCATTTCACTGGTTTTCCCTAGAAGCCATCACAGCCATGCCTACTAATGGCATGGCTGTGATTGGCCAGTGCATCATGTGACCCAGCCTCTATATGAGGCTGGAGTCACAGTGCTGCATGTCACATGCTCTCAGGTTAGTGTTGGGAGAGGATGCTGCCGGCACTGTGAGGGACAGATTGAATTTGTGAGGGACAGATTGCAGATCTAATAACTAGGTTGAGATTACTACTACTGCTGTGAGGGACAGATTGCAGTGATAATAACTAGGTAGAGATTACTACTACTGCTTTGAGGGACAGATTGTAGATCTATAATATCTCATCCTGCATTACAGAACGATCCTATTTACAGAACGATCTCTCATCCTGCATTACAGAACGATCCGATTACAGAAAGATCTCTCATCCTGCATTACAGAATGATCTGATTACAGAACGATCTGATACTGGGGAATAGGTAGAGATTACTACTGCTTTGAGGGACAGATTGCAGATCTAATAACATCTCCCATTTTTCTTCCTTTTGCAGCCCTCTAGCACTTTCCAGGACTATTTACAGCCATTTTTGTGTCGAAAAGTTCGGGTCCCCATTGACTTCAATGGGGTTTGGGGTCCGGGGTCAAGTTTGGGTAACGTTCGGTACTGAACCCGAACATTTCCGCGAAGTTCGGCCGAACCCGCCCATCCAGGTGTTCGTCAACTCTAGTCAGGACAAGCCGGGTCGGTACACAGGAACAGGAACAACACAGGAAGCAGGTTTTCAGGCAGGAGAGCTGAAGCTCACAGGTACTCAGACGCTGTACGGATGCTGACAGGTGCAGGGAGCTTAAATAGGGCCATTGGGTGAATGGCAAAACTCTGCAAAAAATTCCAGAGCATGGCCTGACTTCACCAGGCCAATCTTTTCCTACCAGGGTGCTTTTTATGTTTATTTGTTGTATGTGTATCGATTTTAACCCAATTTTGTAATAAAGTATATTCATTTTATCTTTGCTATCTTTGTCCTTTGGTGTGTCCACAAAGTCCAGCATTTTTTGAATTGGGATTTTCTCATTCAATCCTTGTACCATATATTTGGTGGCATGGTGAGGGTCCTCCTCTTCTGATAAAGAAATTTGTTTTTTCACTTTTATTTGGATATTTACTATAGCAAAAAGTGAAAAATACTGTTTTTTTTTCAAAATTGTCGCTCTTTTTTTTGTTCATAGCGCAAAAAATAAAAACCGCAGAGGTGATTAAATACCACCAAAAGAAACCTCTATTTGTAGGGAAAAAAGGACGTACATTTTGCTTGTGTATAACATTGCAGGACCTTGCAAAAGTCAGTTAAAGCGACGCAGTGCCGTATAGCAAAAAATGGCCTGGTCAGAAAGTGGGTAAATTTTTCCGGTCCTTAAGTGGTTAAAATGCTTAACTATTATTTACACCTGTAATAAAGCAACATTCATTCATCCATTAATCCAATGCATTTATAAATATAAGTGAAGAATTCATTTCACACTTTTTTCACAGTTAGTTTATATGGCCTTTTCAGAACTGCTACTATATAAATACCTGTAAAATGTTATATTGATTTTGAAGTACTTGAGAGTTATATTCTTTTGTAGGTGATACTATTGTAAAGCAAAGATTGCTGTCAGTTTTCTGTGACCTTGAGAAGTTTCTCTTTTTTAAATAGATCTTTCCATCTGAGAATACTTCTGGAACAAAGAAAAACATAATTCTCAAGGAAGAGCACTCCTGTGACTTTTGTTGAGACTATTTATATCTTTTTTTCTCTGTTGATCACAAAGAAAAATAGAAATGACATGTGCAAAGTCATTTCTTAAACTGTGGTGGAGGCCAAAATGGTTAATCCCAGGAGAAAGACAGCCAGCTACAGTCAAGAGAAAGATTCCTAGAATCTCAATTATTTCATAGGATTTAAATATCTATATTATGTAACGATCAGTAATAGAATTGCAAATGGATATATTCTAGTAAATGTATGCTACTATTAAATAAAAAAGCAGGTTGCATATACAACTATAGTTCTTGGAGGTCTTCTATTATAATGTTGGCTATTAAATAATTTGAAAAATAGATGTAGATGGGTATATGAGCATTTCTTAGTAAGCTAATTATTGCTATGTGTCCGTTAATTACTTAAAGTGTTATTAAACCCACAACAGTAAAATCAGTCTGTATATGCAGTAAAGCATACTTGTTATACTCACTGTAGGGGTAAGGGGTTAATCCTGCATTGTGTAAAAAGGCTGTTTGATTCTGTCTTCTCTGATCCTCCCCTTCTTCCACTGTCCCCAACCACCTCCTGATAGAACAATGCCTTGGGGGGCACTCTTCACATGTTCAGTTTGGTGTGTGTATTGCTATAGTTTTTTTTTTCCTTGGGAGAGTGCATGTGATCAGCACAGGGCCAATCAGCACTGTCCAGACCGAGGGTCAGGGGTCCTGCAGCCTCATAGGACAATCAGGGGAGAATGAAAACTCCTTCTACAAGCTTTACCCAGACACTGATAGAATTCACAAGACTGCTCTATCTGCTGATGAGAAAAGGTATTTGGTAGTTTATATTTACTAAAACAATTGCATTTCCAATTAGATGAAAAATCCGGAATTGGCAGCACTCTCAGCGATATTGAAGCAAAAATTATATTTATTGAAAATGAGCACAAAAAGAGGGGATACAGGTGGGGGAAGGACAGAGGTTGACACGTTTCTCACTACTGAGAGTGCTTTGTTAAAACCATACCATTGCATTTCTAAGTTCTGTGTTCTGTGGGAGACCAGATATAGTGAATGCAGGGTTTAGTAACACTTTAATATGGATAGAACTTACCAATATATTTACATTAAATTGGCTTACATATTTTCATGGATGTCTGCTCCTAGGCATATGCCCGCACCCTCTGCTGGCTTATGTCACCTATTGGCAGGTTTTATTCTTTCACACCAGGAAAGTGCTGAGATTAAAGTGGTAATAGATCCAAAACCAAAAATGTAATATATTGCAGTTTACCAGACATTAGATGTGGTGGCTGCATTTATTTTATTTTTTTTAGTTTTTTCCCTCTGTTTTCACCTGGTGATCTGGCCAGTGACACACCTCCTGCATCACAGTACCATTGGACCCAGGCAGCACTTTGAGAGGGGCAGCAAATTGAACCACGGATGCCTCTCCTTCTCTTCTATTTACCCAGCAAATTGACAACCAAGATTTTTTTTCCAGCAGATTTGTGTGTCATGACAACTGCCCCCCAGGTCGCTCCACCTGCCCCTATACTACCCTAGTATGTCCCTATACTGCCCTAGCCTGCCCCTATACTGCCCCAGCCTGCCCCCATACTACCCTAGGCTGCCCCTATACTACCCCTATACTACCCTAGCCTGCCCCTATACTACCCTAGCCTGTCTATATACTATCCTAACCTGCCCCTATACTACCCTAGCCTGCCTATATACTGCCCTAGCCCGCCCCTATACTGCCCTAGCCCACCCCTTGGAATTAAACATAATGGTATGCCATATAATTTTGCATATAGACAAGGTGCTGTTGCATGTAAATCTGACTTCCTGATAAATTTAATTTTAGTTTAAATTGTCAAGATATAAAATAATGGATGTGGGGGCCTTTTGGTGAGCGTGATTTTTTTCTGGGGGGGGTTGGCAGGGCAGCATTTCATTCTTGGGCCCAGGCAGCACAATGTCTTGGGCCAGCCCTGGCCCCCACTCTGGATGAAGGAGCATAGGTGCACCATTGGGCAACAGCATTGTCAGCCTGGGGGGAGAGGAGTATTAGATCTACTAGACTAACAGATTTGCATACATATTGAAGCCAAACTCCAGCTGTCACTTTTATGCAGTTAAAGCAACAGTTATGTTCCTTTTGGTATAAAGGTTTTACATAAATAAATAGAAGTTGAGCATTATAAGCACCCCTGCCATTGGTAAATGGTTTGTCTTAACCCTCTAACTGCTACATCTGCAGGACAGTTTGTTCTGTTTGTTTGTTCTGGCCAGATCACCAGGTGAAAATAAAAACAATAAAGCCTACAAAAATGAACGAAGCCACCACAACTAAGAGTTGGTAAGTCATCCGAAATAACAAAAATAAAAGTGGACCACTAGACCGGTCTTGTTTGTTTGTCTTGTTTGACAGGACGTCTACATCGTCAATCTCCCAATTCTGTTTGGTAAATGGTTACCGTCCCCACGAATATTACGAGTTGAAGATAAATAAATACATTTTGGAAATATGGTTTTCCTTGTATTGACAACGAAATTGACGTATTTTCACTGTCGACCTCAAACCGAAGTTATACATACGTTTAGACAATCAGATCATCTAGATTATGAGGAGAGGGGGGTCCGACTGTTACGACAACGGGTTACCACGTGGATACGAGGAAGTAGGTCTCACCCCCGGTCCCGACCGGGTTCTGTAACACGACGGACCCGGGTTCTTACTTTACGACGGGACGGTTGGGGGGGG
>BLSH010428864.1:337324-347896 GCA_018402905.1 Glandirana rugosa | reverse complement strand
AAGCAGTAGATAGACGTTGCAATAGTTTTCGACTTAGAGGACACGCAGTGGAGGCCGGGTCTCCGGGCAAAAATAATCACTGCAAAACAGGAAAAATGGAAATCAAAAATATGTTGGTTAAGGGTTTTCAAAAAAAATGTCACCTTTTACGGAATATAACTTATTTAGTGGATTCCTAAAATGTGGTACTCCTCAAAAGAGAGATAAGTAACGTATGGACATATTGGGTCAAAACCTTGAGCCCTCGGTAGTAACCTCCATTAGAGATGGTCACCCTCAGTGTTCTCCGGGCCTCTGGGCCGGAGGTGACGCACAGGAGATTCAGCTTTTGATAACGTTGCAGATAGATGACGAAATGCATCAAGATGAATCTTTCGTGCATCACCTCTGGCCCAGAGAATGGAATGCACGCCAGGTAACTGGCAGCAACCATTAGGGCTCTTTCACACTTGTTCAGGTCAGTTTTTCAGGCGGACCTGAACGGACACTCCATCAACCTTTATGGAGCGACAGATGTCAGTGGTGACATGTCTGCTGACACCCGATCCGATACGCTAAATACAGTCGGATGGAAACCCTATTTTCCATGTGTCTATCAGTTTGGATGAAAATGGGCAGGCGGATCCATTTTCATCTGATCTCCATAGAGCAGAGCGGGAGCTCTGACAGGTCTGTCCCTGCACATTGAGCAAAGACGGAGCTGTCATCCGTCGGATCAGTGGGGATCTACGGATCGATCCCTGCTGAGCAACGGAGTCCGTCAAAACTGACATCTCGTGTGAAAGAGCCCTATCTCTCAATCCTGTAGAGGCCATTTATATTAGTGACTTTTTGACCTTTTTACCTTTACTTTGTATACAACTAATTCCCTTTTTACTATGTAAAATGCCTTATATTGAATTAATCACCTAAGGATTTTACACCATGAGGAGTTTTCTCTCTATTCATTGCATACCTGTATAACCCAGTTTTGGAGCTCGGGAGCTATCATTGGAGGTAATCTCTACCAGTGGGAGTCACAAGAGGATATCGGAGTGGGATAGGTCCCCCAACAAAGACCTACAAGCTCAGCAGACTCTCCTCACTATACAGGGGAGTCAACATATCTGGTGAGTGTGGAGTGTTTACAGTCTTTCAACGTGGTGGATGCACAGACTTCAGTTTGGAAACGGAGCACATACCACATAGCACTTTATTGTACTGAAAAGAGACTTTGTTTTGCACAGTTATCACTTTATGCACTACATTTGTCACTTTAAATTATTGAATGATCATTTCCACATTAAGGTTTTTTTTAAAAATATTTTTCAGTACATGATACCAATTGTAGGTGTTTAACACTTTTTAATAAACATACTTACCAGCATCTGTCCCCTGGCACCTCTAAGACTGTGAATCCTGTTGTGGATTTAGTAACACTTTAAAGTCCCCATTACAGGCGGTCCCGGATTACAAACAAGATAGGGATTGTAGGTTTGTTCTTAACCCCTTCCTTACTGGGCACTTAAACCCCCCTCCTGCCCAGACCAATTTTTGGCTTTCAGCGCTGTCGCATTTTGAATGACAATTGCGCGGTCGTGCTATGCTGTACCCAAATAAAATTTGCGTCCTTTTTTTCCCACAAATAGAGCTTTCTTTTGGTGGTATTTGATCACCGCTGTGTCATTTCTGATCGCCGCTATAAACAAAAAATGAACAACAATTTTGCAAAAAAGAACAATATTTTTTACTTTTTGCTAAAGTACAAATCCATTAAAAAAAATTATTCATCAGTTTTGGCCGATATATATTCTTCTACATATTTTTGGTAAAAAAAAAAATCGCAATTGGCGTATATTGATTGGTTTGCGCAAAAGTTATCGCGTCTACAAACTGGGAATTGATTTATGGCATTTTTATTATTTTTTTTTTTTACTAGTAATGGCGGCGATCTGCGATTTTTATCGGGACTGCGATATTGCAGCACGTCGTCCCGGCATTTCAGATCCGCGCTGGAGCCATACTTCGGCAATAGCGGGGATCTGAAGTGGTTAAGTTGAATTTGTAAGTGGGAACAGGTACATTTTTTAAGTGTAGCTTCAGCCAAAAAAACTATTTTTAAGCTTTTTGGATAGCATAGGGAAGGGGTAACACCCCTATAATGTTTGTTTTGCTGTCTATGTTTCTGTTCAGAAGATTTCACCTCACTTCCTGTCCCAATGATAATTGGATTTTGAAAATTTTGTGGAAACAAACCTTGGTGATAAAGTATCAGTGGAGACACCTTTTTCCCATAATAACTTTTACAGGAGTGAATTTCCCTTCCTAGGGGGAGATTTCCTCTCACTTCCTGTTGTCTCCCTCCATTTGTAAGTAGGAGTCGTTTGTAAGTTGGATGTTTGTAACTAGGGGACCACCTGTATTCTGTATTTTGATTGCATTTGTATTTGATTCATATTAACATTGCTAGGATATTAGATAAGATATTACTAAATGATCACTTGTTATTATTTGTCACTACAAAAAAAAAAAAAAAAATACGAACATCAATCTTTAAAACAAATAAATATACAGTAAGTTCAAGTGCTAGTATGCATAGAAATCCAATAATACATATTCCTTGAAAAGAACCGTCACTATGACTATTCAGTCTTTTAGTAGTTTAACCATCACCCAGCTTTATACTAATCTTCCCTATACTTGCTTGCCCCTTCAGACCCACCACAGATACCTAGTGCATGCAGCAATTGGGGAGTTTATGACCTCCTCTCATCCTGAACAGCCAATCATTAGGTCCAGACATTATCAACTGTTATGCTTACCTCCTCTGTGCAGTTAGATTTGCACAGAGCACCCCAGATCCTCCCCTTCTCAGGTCCCTCTTTGGCTCTCCTGGCTCCTCCCTCCTTTGAGTGCCCCCTCAGCCAGCAGATCTCTATGGGGGCACCCAAGCCGAATCAGAGCTCCATGTATCCATTCAGTCCGACCTGGCCCCACCCCCTCTCTACCCTGATTGGCTGACAGACATTTGCTGACAGCCATGGGAGCCAATCGCGCCGCTGCTGTGTCTCAGCCAATCAGAAGGAGTGTCCCCGACGGCTGAAGGGATCATGGACATCACTGCAGAGAGAAGGGGCTCAGGTAAGTGATTAGGGGGGTGCTGGGGGGGCTGCTACACACAGAAGGTTTTTTTATCTTAATACATAGAATGCATTAAGATAAAAACCCTTCTGCCTTTACAACCCCTTTAATAGGCAAGGTGACAAAGTCTCTTTAGAAATCTTCTCAATAGTATGCTGTGTATAAGCAAACTGAAGATTTTGTGTTCATCCATCAATAGTGCTTTTCCCCACCCCCCTAAAAAAAAAAAAAAAAAAAAAACGAGCAAAGTCGATAGTCCCTTAGTTAAAAGTAAAGTTGGTTGTAATTTTCTCTATCAATTTTGCGCTTAATATGCACCCATTATACAGGAAGATCATTCTATCCAATGTTTAATGTCTACATCACACTCTTCCTTGGATTATCAAGAGACTTTACCAAGTCTTTACCAAAGTCAACAAAATGTATAAAATACGCTTTATATCATTTTATTTTTTCATTTAAACATGATAAATCAAACAAAACCCAAATGTAATTAACTTTCCTCTTCTGTCCTCCACTCCTCAGTGTCAACATGTACCACGCTATTAGCCCTGCATTGTCTGTGAGGAGGCAACTATGCAACCATGGCTGTTAATGCCTCCGGCCTAGCTATACATTATACAATCTAACTGTACAATCCCTTTTAGATCTGTCAACAACTATGTAGTATAGGGCCTGCCTGATTTGATACTATTTGTATGATTTGTTTAGATTTAGGTCCTCATATTACACAATTTTCATAATTAATATTCTTCTCTTGGCAAAAGCAAGCATTTAGTCTTTGCAGCACGGGGGTCCTACTCCAAATGTTTTTTTTTCTTATGTTCCACATTGGGCTTTAGGTAGGAAATAAAAAAAAGACAGTGCTTTAAAAAAAGAGGGATAATAACTGATTACTAGGCACTGTATGTACTTGAATATATTATTTATAAATGATGTATGTATATAGTACTCGCTTTGCTTATTCAGTAATTACCTCCTACACAGCAACCTATTAAATCAGTCACACTGGATAATATTCTGAATAACAGAATACTAGTCTTGTAAAGTAATACATGTGACTCATTTTTTTTTGTTCTAGTTTTTGCAATACATTATATTAATTCAAAGAATGTTCTAGTGTGTTTTCAGCTTCATTCATAACTAACATTGTTCCTAAAGATGCTAAATATAGTGTTCAGGGGGTGTATGTATAATTGGTTAGCAATTTATTTTGGGAGTTATATTAAATAAAACTGAATTCCAGGAATTATCTGTGTTGCATAAAGTATCTCACAAAAGTGTACTCACTTTTGTTGCCAGCAGTTTAAACATTAATGGCTGTGTGTTGAGTTATTTTGAGGGGACAGCCAATTTACACTGTTATACAAGCTGTACACTCATTACTTTACATTGTAGCAAAGTGTCGTTTCTTCAGTGTTGTCACATGAAAATATATAATAAAATATTTACAAAAATGTGAGGGGTGTACTCACTTTTGTGAGATACTGTATGTTGCCTTTAGTTGTTTAAGGGTTCTTGTCCATGGGCCACCTAAGATTGTTCAGTGTAATACCTGGGTTATTTCCTCTGTCCAGGCAGCCCAGGTGCAGTGTACAGCCCGCCATTAGCAAGGTGGGACGGTCATAAACATGAGTACAACATACAGGCATTTGCAAAAAACGCCTGTGTGTAAGAGCTCTTAATGTAAGTTCAAATACGTAAATAAAGAGTATAAGTGCAACACCAAGATCACAGCTTATATATGCTCTTGGTAAATGCAAAAATGTGGTTTAGGAGTCAAAGCTATTAATAACAACTATCCATGTGGCCAATGTGCAAGGACACTAAAATGTATACAGAGGTACAGTATGTCAATGTAAAACATGCAAAAAGTTTTGTAAAAATTACCTAAGCTAATGCACCATGTTTTTCCAACCTCTAGTTATTACAGTTAAAAAGCACAGGAATGATTTAGTATTTTTTTCAAAATAAAAAAGATAGAACAAAAAATATTTACAAAAATGGGAGGGGTGTACTCACTTTTGGGAGATACTGTATATATATTTTTTATTTTGCATAGAGTATCACTCTTGCATATTGCATTTCATTGCTTAACCTGAGGGTTTGAAACAGCAGCTGCAATCACTAGTTTATTTTTACACAGATTTATATATATTTTCTCAGTATTTGGTGTGAGTGGATTTATACTTCGCACATTAAAAATAAGTGCCTATACTGTCTAAAATACAATAATATGCTGAATCAGCCTACCCTGTACATGCTCAGTTGCTCACCATTTTTGCCATTTTTTGGCATTGAGCTGAAAATTAGAGCCACTAGAGGCTGATCTGCTGAAAGTTTAAAAATTTACTCAGGGACTCTTGCACAGCAAAATGGCAGCCTCCAACAAGAAGAAACAGGAGCATGTCTGGAAGCAATTTACAGCACACGCTAATTTTGGTAGCATAATTATTAATATTGAATGTATGCTCCTTGCTTTATCAAGTTTTCATGGGTAAAGTTCCGCTTTAACTGTTCACATTTACATTTTTATGCTCTATTCATGTGCATTCCCGATGTACTGTATGGTGTAGAGTATATCAATTATTGCTTGATGCTTACTCTTAACATCTGCACTAGTATTTCATTGGTAGTATTTTACTAATTATTTAAATCATAACTTCAAATATATTTATAATATATACTTTTATTAAAACTTACTGGTGGCCTTTTAAAATCTCATTGCTTCTTGATAAACACACACACATATCAGTAATAGGGAGAGATCAAACTAGGGGAATATCAAAGCTCCAGACTATAGTTACAATGCATGTAAGTAATTGCTATCCAGTTAATTGAGTACTAATTAAGAACTCATCAGTCACTCATCAGTGTTAGCTACAATATATTAATGAGAATGAATGGAGATGCATTCCCACAGTCATAATAATACTTAATGTTTTGCTCTTCGGCAGTTCTTATTAAGAGTTGAAAGACACCTTCACCTTTTATCCAATAGCTGAAGTGATCAATGGTGAAAAAAACACATCTTATAGCCAGGAGGTAAGAATCTTGTCTCTGAAACATCTGTAGAAAAAACCCAATCACAAAGAAAAACTCTTGAAAATTCTCTTGTATTGAAGTGAAATAACTTGATGATAAAGAGATTTTTTTTTCTTAATTTTTGCTCGTTTTTAAGTATGACATGGAATTATATTCAGAATTCTGAGATAAGTGAAAGGTGCTTGAAGCAAGCTTATAAAATGAGGTTCAGATTTGCCACACAGTGGGTATGCAGTAGATTTAGAGGGTTCAGGGTTCAAGGTAGAATTTCTAAGGCTTGCTACAGTGTAAATCCTATGTTAAGCCTTAGAATTTGCAGCCTTTTTGGGTGTTTTGACAAAAATATGTGTGGCTATAATTCAAGTTAATTTCAAGATAAAACCTGTCTCATCTCTCCCTCTTGTGATCTAATTAAGTTGCTTGCGTACTGTTCAGCCACAGTACAATATTTGTGGCTATTGCCTCTCAGATAATACACACTAAAGCCTCGTACACATGGGACTACGATTGCACGTACGATCGTCTCAAATCGTATGTTGGCTGTTGTATCTAGCATACCGACGTGCACCTGACGGTCGTACAAGCAACGTGCGGCCGCCCGAACGTAATGACGTGAACGAGCGTATAAAGAGGAAGTGCTGTTATCGTGGCGCCACCCTTTGGGCTCCTTCATCTAATTTCGTGTTAGTTGAAGTTTGGTGTGTGTTGATTCGCGACTTTCAGATCGTTCTTCAGTTCGTTCTTTGGATCGTTCTTTGGCTCGTTTCTGGACGCTCGTTCGTCAACGATGTTGCCTTCTAGAGAGAGAAATCTCGCTACTGTTGGCCTAGGAGTCCTGGCTTGGACCCGAAACCAACCTAGGAGAAGGAGGGAGAGGAGTTGTTGGACCAAAAATTGGTTACTTAACCGTGATCAATTTGGTCATATGGCTTTGGTCAGGGAGCTCCAGGAGAATAATCCTGATGATTTCAGGAATTATCTTCGGATGACGGACCTCTGCTTTAGCCACCTCTTGGCATTGGTGTCCCCCTATATCCAGAAGGAGGACACATGCATGCGCCTTGCTATCACCCCTGAGCAAAGGCTCATTGCCACCTTGCGCTACCTCGCTACAGGAAGAAGCCTCCAGGACCTGAAGTTCACCACAGGCATCTCCCCCCAGGCTCTTGGAGTGATTATTCCTGAGACATACTCAGCCATCATATAGGTGCTGCAGAAGGACTATATTAAGGTATGTTTCAAGTTAATACCACATTTTATGTGTTTCTGTTTGATAATATATTATTTGCCCTTTTTGCCAATACCTAATTAGCAACATTACAATATGCTGTGAAAGTCTTCTTTGGCCTCATGCATGCTCTAAGCTTTTTTCACCTCCTTTTTTTCCTCTACACACCTCCCCAGCATGTTGTCCAGTGTCCATACACACTCAGAGGGTAGGGTTGCCACATCACAGGTTCTGAGGCGGATTTAATGCAGATAAGGCACCAAGTGAGTTTAATTACCACCTTAATGAGCCACAGAACCTGTGTAATTAGTATGTGTCCTGGATTAAAGGGATGATGTGGCAACCCTATCAGAGGGCTGCCATCAGGGGGTACAGGCAGTACTGTTGTAAGGGACCCCAGTGTCTCAAGGGGCCCTTACAACAAAGACTTTAGCAGTCTTTAACATTGGAGTCTATGGGAGGGGGGCATCCAGTTTGGGGAGACCATTCTCCTGAACCCTGAGCGACAAAAATAACTAACTTTGCCCACAAGGAGAGGACCCCCTGGACCACAACTGGTTTAAGTTTGGGACCTGCAGCACCTATGCTTTGGCACAAGGTCTTATTGCAAGCATTGAGTGAGGCTGTGTTGTCTGTGCACTGCTTTTTGAAGCCCTTGTATTTCACACTAGCATGCATTGCACACTTCACTGGGTCATGCTTGGCAGGCTACATCTCTCAAGTGTGACAGGGTGTATTGTTCCTACTGGGGCTGCAACATGTGTACACCCCTGGCCAGTGGGCAGATGTGGTGGAATGGCCCTGTGTGAAGGTCCTGGGTAAGGTTGGTGGTCAGAAGGGGGGCAGGTTTAAAGCTGTGTAAGGGGTTCCCAAATTTCTGATGGCTGCAGTGCCCACTCAGCCTGGTAATGCCACATTTATTTATAGCAGATGCAGTTTAGGCACCCCCCCCTCCCAAAACACACACTTTAGCCACATTATTTTTGGCTTTCCAACCAGGCAGAGTGCTTGAGGTGTTCTTATTATGTGAAACCTAAGCCCCATGCTCCCAAAAAGTGACATAATTTAAAACTACTGTATCTCCAGAAATGTAATCTCCACACTCTCCATCTTTTGCTGGTGACATTCCCCTACTATTTCCCCAAAACATGTAGTGCAAGGGCCTGCTTGATTTGCTCCTAATTTTACCTCATGTGATCTCTTTTGTTTGAATATGGTTTGAAAAGTGTAATTAGCCAAGTCTATTTTCTGTAGGTTGTGCTTCTCCCATGTCTTACATCTTGACTGAGCTGGGAATGGAAGTGTAGCCTTATGTTGCCCTTGCATTTGTATGTTGAATAACATTTTTGTTTGTTGGCAAAGTCTAATTTTTTTTTTGTTTTTATCCACAGTTTCCTTCAAATTCCCAGCAGTGGCAGGAAGTTGCTGCCCAGTTTATGCAGCAATGGGATTTTCCTAACTGCGGGGGTGCCATTGATGGCAAGCATGTTCGTATTGTACCACCACCCAACTCAGGTTCTTATTATTTCAATTATAAGGGGTTTTGCAGCATTGTGATGCTTGCCATAGTGTCTGCAAGTTATGAGTTCTTGTACCTGGACGTGGGGAAGAATGGCCGAAACTCTGATGGAGGCGTCATCATGCAGACAGAGTTTTATAGGCGGCTTCAGAATGGCACCCTCAACCTGCCACCTGCAGACCAAAATGTGGAGGGTCTGAACTTTGTATTCCTTGCAGATGAGGTGTTTGGGCTTGGTGAACATGTCATGAAGCCGTTTCCGCAACGAAATCTGGCCCCTGACCAGCGGATTTTCAACTACAGACTTTCACGTGCTCGAAGAGTGGTGGAAAATGCCTTTGGCATTTTGGCCAACAGGTTTTTGACACCTATAAACCTGGCCTTATATAAAATAAACCATGTGGTACTGTGCTGCTGCATTCTCCATCATTTTTTTGTGCAGGAATACAACAGATTATATCCAAACTGGGCCCACTGATGCAGCCCTGCCAGGGCCAAGTACATCCACAGAAGGTCATCCGTCATTGGAAGTAATGGCAGACCTTCAAAGTAGACGTGCTACCTTGGCCACCCAGAACGCCAGGGATTTACGGAACAAATACATGGACTATTTTGTGGGGAGAGGGGCTGTGTCCTGGTAAAACTTGCCTTCATTCCATGCATGAAGACCAAAAACATGATGCATTAACAACTGTTTTAAATGTTTTGAGATGAACTACATCTGTGTTGACCACATAGAAGAGCACATTTGCTGTGTAAAGACCTAAACTTTATGGAACTCACAGGCATACATAAAGTAAAGAAGAAGCCACACACTGTTAGTATCAAATATATATTTATATTGTTTGCACATTCTGAGGTGCTTTGCAACATTTTAAAAACAGAACTAAAACATATAAAACATGTTAGGCTACAAACAAAAGCGTGTAAACATGTACTCCATCTCATCAGGGGTTGTCAAGTGTCATCTTGCCGTGTGGCTAACCCCCCTTCCTCCAAACTGGAGTTTCTTGGAGAAAGGGGTGTTGCATGTGAGAAATGTGTGAGTTGATCCCATCATGGGTTCTGAGCTGACACGTTTTGGGGGTGGCCACCTTTAAAAAAACTCCACCATCTTGGATAAAGGGGAGCAACCCCAAACGTGTCAGATTGGAACCCCTGATGTGATGAACTCACACATTTTGCAGATGCAACACCCCTTTCTCCAAGAAACTCCAGTTTGGAGGCAGGGGGGTTAGCCCACACAGAAAGATGACACTTGACAACCCCTGATAAGATGGAGTACATGTTGACAGGCTTTTTCAGGAGCCCATTTAAACTGGGCAACATGCCCTAAAATGGGGGCCTCAAAGCCAGTCCAAGTGCAAGAAGAATTGCCTTAAAAATTGGCAAGCATGTCCCCAACATCCCTCAGTCGCCGCTGGAGGTTCTGTGCTGCCCTCTCCTGTTCCTGTGCGACCCTCTGCTGTTCCTGCGCTGCCCTCTGTATCTTCTTGAGCTCCACACAGCACCATTGGATGTCCCTGCTCAGTCAGCCAAGTGTGCACTGTGGAAGCTCATGACCTGTTAAGTAGAGGAAAATGCATAAGGGCAATGATGCGCAGCATAATAGCTCTCCCCCCCCAGTCCCCAACAGTTCACAGTAGAAAGACACACCCGA
>BLSH010428864.1:291811-307021 GCA_018402905.1 Glandirana rugosa | reverse complement strand
ACAGTGGACGGTGGGTAGTTTGTCTACTATACTGTCGTTACGGTGGTACAGGCGGTGGCAGGGGTTCGTAAAGGTGTACCAGGGTACCTTCGAATGTCGAGAGGTAGAGGGTTTGTGACCTCTCTTTCTCCTTCATGGGGGGATGGGTGGGCGCTAGGGACCGGGACTTACGGTAGTAAAGTTTTAAGGACCGGAAACTTTACGACAGTAAGGCAGACCACCTGTGCCTGTCAAATTTTTTGGACTACCGCCACCGACAGGGTGTCATGAACCAAGGGTCGGCGGTGATGAAAAGGTCCGCTCGATAGGGAAGGGACGTGTTTGTTCAGCCCCTGTTCTAGTTCACACGTGACGCGTTACGGTAGACACCGTTCCAGGTGTATTGGTGACTATGTACCTGGTCATTCGTGCCCGTCCCTGTGTGGACCTTGCCACAGATGGCATTGCGCAGTGCACACTTGATCTTGTCCCCGACTTGTTTGTGCAGGGAAGGGATAGCTCGCCTGGAAAAGTAGTGGCGGCTGGGAACCAAGTACTGTGGGACAGCCACCGCCATCAGGTTTTTTAAACTGTCCGTGTCCACCAGACGGAATGACAGCATTTCAAAGGCCAGGAATTTTGAAATGATGGCATTCAGGGCCAGGGATCGAGGGTGGGTAGGGGGGTACTTCCTCTTTCTCTCCAGTGTTTGGGAGATGGAGAGCTGTAAGCTTCCATGGGACCATGTGGAAATGCTTGGGGACGGTGGCGGACATGGTGGCATTGCTGTCATATCATCTGTTTGATGGGTGGCAGGTGACACTGTCACTGTAGAGGTGGAGGAAGAGGCCGAGGCAGCAGCAGAAGAGGAAGCAGGAGGAGGCCGAGACCTTTCTTGGATTTTGAGGTAATTATTCCAATGCAGCTTGTGCCTTGAATTTAGATGCCTGGTCACGGGGGTTGTGCTCAGGTTGAGAACATTTATGCCTCAGGCTATCATTGCACAGCTTGCAAACCACTTGTGTCTTGTCGTCAGCACATTGTCTGAAGTACTGCCACGCGGGGGAACGCCTTTGAGCTGCATTTGGTGTGCTAGGTCCCTGGGTGCGGTGGGTAGTAGCAGGCATACTGTCTAGGGGACGCTCGCTCCGGTTTTGCAACCTGCTTCCTCTTTTGCTGTGCTGGTGCCTCTGTGCGACCACCACCCCTTCCTCCAAACTCCACACGTCACTCGCATGACCCTCATTCCATGTGGGGTCTAGGACCTCATCATCCTCCACATCATCTTCCACCCACCCTTCACCACTGCCCTCCTTGTCAGTCTGCACACTGTAGAAAGCCACAGCAGTTGGCACCTGTGTCTCTTCATCATCATCACAAATGTGCTTCCGTGGTGTTTCCATGTCCTCATCCTGAACCAGACGTGGTTGGGCATCAGTGCACTCAATGTCTTCCATTTCTGGGCCAGGGCTATGTGGATGGCCCACGGAAAGCACAGCAGCAGAGTCATCAAAAAGCATAAGAGACTGCTGCATGACTTGGGGCTCAGACTGCTTGGTTGATTTACAAGGGGCTGAGGTGAAAGACAGATGGCCATGGGGTTCAGGTGCCAACTCTGAGCTATTATCAAGGGACCGGGAGGGAGACAATATGAAGGAATTGGAGGCATTGTCAGCCACCCAATCTACTATCGCCTGTACTTGTTCTGGCCTCACCAATCGTTGAGGGTCATTCTGGCCTACCATATACCGGTGAAGGTTCTGTTGGCTACCTGAGGAAGGTGTTTCCTTTGTGCGTGTAGCTGGCACACCTCGACCATGTCCTCTCCTTCCAACAGGAGGTTCACCAACATGACCAACACCAGCAGCACCAGCATCACCAGCAGCACCATGACCACGTCCCTTATTTGCTCTCCTCATTGGGCCAGCAAATGTACTATGTAGCCCTATGTAAGTATTTATTAATACCAATTAAAACCTTTTTTTTTGGAAAACACCAACTTAGCCGGACTTTTTATTTTGGTGCAAGAAATGCACTGCTCACACCAACAGCTGGAAGCTCTCCCTTTAGAACTAGGAGATGATTTTTGAACAATAAATAATCTGTCACTTACAGCAACAGCTGGAACCTGGCCCTATAGGAGTAGGCAAAGGTTTTTGAACAATAATCTGTCCCTCTAAGCAACAACTGGAAACTCTGCCTTTAGAACTAGGAGATGATTTTTGAACAATAATGTGTCACTTACAGCAACAGCTGGAACCTGGCCCTATAGGAGTAGGCAATGGTTTTTGAACAGTAATCTGTCCCTCTAAGCAACAGCTGGAAATTCTCCCTTTAGAACTAGGAGATGATTTTTCAACAATAATGTGTCACTTACAGCAACAGCTGTAACCTGGCCCTATAGGAGTAGGCAATGATTTTTGAGCAATAATTTGTCCCTCTAAGCAACAGCTGGAAACTCTCCCTTTAGAACTAGGAGATGATTTTTCAACAATAATGTGTCACTTACAGCAACAGCTGGAACCTGGCCCTATAGGAGTAGGCAATGATTTTTGAACAATAATCTGTCCCTCTAAGCAACAGCTGGAAACTCTCCCTTTAGAACTAGGAGATGATTTTTTAACAATAATGTGTCACTTACAGCAACAGCTGGCCCTATAGGAGTAGGCAATGATTTTTGAACAATAATCTGTCCCTCTAAGCAGAAGCCTCTACCTAGTGCAATCAGATCACTCAAAGCAGCAGTATGTGAAATCTCAAATTACTCCCACAATCTAATCGTTGTGTACGATCGCACAATCTGATCGCTGTGTACGATTGTAACGATTGTTGTGTTCGGCAGGGTTTGATCTGCAATGTGTCACTCAAAGCAGCAGTATGTGAAATCTCAAATTACTCCAACAATCTGATCGTTGTGCACGATCGTAGCGATCGTTGTGTTATGCAGACTTTGATCTGCAATCTGTCACTCAAAGCAGCAGTATGTGAAATCTCAAATTTCTGCAATCTGTCCCTCAGAGCAACAGCAGTAGTAATCTCAGGATGCAGGATCACATGTTAAAATGTCTGCAATCTCTCCCTCACAAAAACGCCGGCAGCTTCCTCTCCCTACACTAACCCAAGAGCATGTGACATGCAGCACTGTGACTTTAGCTTATAAAGAGGCTGGGTCACATGATGCACTAGCCAATCACAGCCATCCCTTCAGCTATTCAACATGCGTGATCAACTTCCAGAACCCAGAACCCGAACCCGAACATTTTTTGAAATGTCCGTGTTCGGGTCCGGGTCCCGGACACCCGAAAGTTCGGTATGGACCCGAACGTTACAGTCCGGGTTCGCTCAACACTAGTCAGGAGTCACAACCTTCATATTTCTCTCATTACATTTCTTTTTGACTGGATGCACTTGCTTGTGGGTACCTTAACACAAACTTTATTTATTTATTTTTTTTTAACAATAGATTTTTACTTTTACTATACTATACTCCCTGACTGGGAGGGTGTAGTCAGTCATTTTGAAGAGAGCCAGTAGAAGGACATAATATGATTTACAAATAAGATTTGCATATTCTTATCAATGTGACTACAGTAGTACTCCCGTGGAGCATAACATGCATAGTGTATTGAGGGAGGTGTCAACCCGTCCATCCAGCATTGGGTTTAACTTTGACTGGGGTGGTCCCAACTAGTTTGGTCCTAGCTATCCCTCTCTCACCGGGAAAAATCTGCCCCCCCCAAGTGGGAGCTATACTGTGGGCAGATTAAGCTCATCACGTTTGGGAGCCGAATATATTGTAAACATCCCCAGATGGGTGGTCACCTCTGCCATTACATTGTAGTTGAACATAAATAGCAGAAAGTAATAGAGTAGGTGTAGTTTCGAGTAAGTTAAACACAAACAAAAGATATGTCTCATGACTTCTGCTCTTGTATGTCACACCTCTAGGTGCTATTTCTGGTGAGCTGTGTGTATGGGGGTTCCTAGTAGGGGTTAGATGGTTGTTTATTAGTATGGTTTCACTAATCATTATCTAGATGGAGTGAGAGGGCCTAGTCTAGTTTAGTATTAAGTTTAGGTAGTTTTCATTGGTTCAATGGACCATTTTGAAGTAAGCCAGGCGTTCCACTTGACATGGAAAGTCTGGGCTCTATTGTCTTTATAAGCGATCATTTTTTCCATCAATGCTTGATTTTTCACCCTACTGATAACCTTGGTGATTGTGGGGGGGTTGGTGTCCCTCCACTTCTTAGCTATTGCTATTCGGGCAGCAAAAAGGATATGCGAGGTAATTGTTCTCAGGTGCGGTGGGAAAGTGTCAATCCCGATGGAGAGTAGGGCCAGCTCTGAGGTCAGTGTTGTTAGTTGGGTGGTGGTTGCAGCAATCAGTTTCTTGACTTCTTTCCAAAAGGTTTTTAAAGCAGGACAACCCTAAAAAGTATGAAGGAGAGTTCCCCTATTCTGGCACTGTCTCCAACAAAGTGGAGAAATCTTGGGGTATATTAAGTGTAGTTTGTGGGGTGTTAGATAGTAATTGTGCAATAGTTTTATTGCGTTGTCCCAATGATCGACACATGCGGATAGCTTATTATTGGAGCTGATTGCTGCTCGCCATTGCTGCGGTGTGAATACCATATTTAATTATTGTTTCCATTTGTTTATGCTTTTAAGCTTGGTGGCAGGGGGTATATGGTTGTAAAATCTGTACAATAAGGAGATCCCTTTAGGGAGGGGCTGGAGTTTCCCTAGTAGGAAATGCCACATTTTTGTCGGGAGGCAGATAGAGGTATTGGGGTTAGTGGCGTGGAAGTGTTTGATTTGGTTACATTTTAGTTTGTCGATCGGAGTGGGTGTGGGAATGTCGTTAGTGTTAAAATGAATACCCCTTTTTTTCCATTGTTGGGTAGAGAAGTCTGGAATTAAATGCTCATATGCTGCCAGTGGTAGCTTGATTTTGGATTCTTGCTCTTCCTGTAGGGGCATATTTGTCAAGGCTGTCCACGCCTTGACCGTAGCTTGTAAGGTGGGAGAGTCAGGTACTTGTGCTTTATGTGATATGGCTGCCGCCATCAGTAGAGCGGGGAGATCATGGTTCGGTACTATTTCCCTTTCTATATTTGACCATAAATGATCCTCTTGAGAGGAAAACCAGTACTTGGTTTGATCCAGAATTGAGGCATGATAGTAGGCCTTAACGTTGGGTAGTCCCAATCCCGCTTGGAATCTATGGAGATATAGTGCAGATAGTGCAATCCTTGGTTTCGATTTACCCCATATAAATTTGCGGATTGTTTTGTTCAAGTCCGAAAAGAACTTTTGGGGTAGGGGGATAGGGAGAGTTCTGAAATAGTATAAAAGCTTGGGGAAAGTCTGCATTTGGAATGCAGCGGCTCTCCCCAGCCAGGAAAGTTGAACTTTGCTTAGTGTGCTGAGTTCCTTTTGGAGATTAGCCAGCAGAGGAGGGAAGTTTTGGGTGTAGAGCTTGGCGGTTGGGGTTGTTAACTGAATCCCTAGATAGGTGATGGAGGGGCTGTCCCAATTACAAGGGAAGATATCTTTTAGTTGGGCCTTATGTGTTTGGGTGATGTTTACGGGGAGGGCAAAGCACTTTGTTGTGTTAACTTTGTAGTAGGAAACTTGTCCAAATCTAGTCAGCAGGTCCTTAGTGGCCTGAAGGGAGGTCTTGGGTTTTGTGAGCGTCAAGATGACATCATCCGCAAACAGTCCCAATTTATGGTGTGTAGGCCCAGCTTCGATTCCGCGTATCTTGTCCAAGGAGCGGATATGTACTGCCAGGGGTTTTATTGCAAGAGAGAACATTATGGGTGACAGTGGGCAACCCTGACGGGTGCCATTAGTGAGGGCAAAGGTGTCTGATAGTAAGCCAGAGGAAAAGACTTGGGCAGTTGGTTTAACATACAGGGCCATTATGGCCCTATGGATGAGGCCCGTGATGCCGAATTTCGAGAGGGCCTTCGACAGACAGCCCCAATGGACCCGAGCACTGACCCTCCATAATAGGGGATTGGTGGGTTCTGGTAAGAGGCAGGAGCTTGTGGTATCTCTGGTGAAGGGCTGCACGGAACATCTACTAAAGTACTTCTACTATCACTCTGTATATCAAAAATCTCTTTTGAACTATTATGGACATTCTGCAATTTATTAGAATCTCTCACAACATGCTGCATTGGTTGCATATTTGTTTTTGATGCACTGCTGAACTTTTTACTCATTAGTATTTTTGTTTTTCACCTGAACATATCTGCTGGCTGCATCATTGGATTTTATATAGCATTATGTTTGGCTCTAGCGCGGATTGATCAACTTTTAATGTCCTACATGAAACTGCAATAACTAGTGGTCGGAAAAACATGGTGCATTAGCTTAGGTAATTTTTTGCATGTTTTACATTGACCTACTGTAACTCTGTATACATTTAAGTGTCCTTGCACATTGGCCACATGGATAGTTGTTATTAATAGCTTTGACCCCTAAACCATATTTTTGCTTTTACCAAGAGCATATATAAGCTGTGATCTTGGTGTTGCACTTATACTCTTTATTTACGTATATGAACTTACATTAAGAGCTCTTACACACAGGCGTTTTTTGCAAATGCCTGTATGTTGTACTCATGTTTATGATCGTCCCACCTTGTTAATGGCGGGCTGTACACTGCACCTGGGCTGCCTGGACAGAGGAAATAACCCTGGTATTACACTGAACAATCTTAGGTGGCCCATGGACAAGAACCCTTAAACAACTAAAGGCAACATACAGTATCTCACAAAAGTGAGTACACCCCTCACATTTTTGTAAATATTTTATTATATATTTTCATGTGACAACACTGAAGAAATGACACTTTGCTACAATGTAAAGTAGTGAGTGTACAGCTTGTATAACAGTGTAAATGTGCTGTCCCCTCAAAATAACTCAAAACACAGCCATTAATGTCTAAACCACTAGCAACAAAAGTGAGTACACTCTTAAGTGAAAATGTCCAAATTGGGCCCAAAGTGTCAATATTTTGGGTGGCCACCATTTTCCAGCACTGCATTAACTCTCTTGGGCATGGCGTTCACCAGAGATTCACAGGTTGCCACTGAAGTCCTCTTCCACTCCTCCATGACGACATCACAGAGCTGGTGGATGTTAGACACCTTGCACTCCTCCACCTTCCATTTAAGGATGCCCCATAGATGCTCAATGCTCTGCTTCAGTATGTCACAGTACATGTTGGTATTCATGGTTCCCTCAATGAACTGTAGCTCCCCAGTGCCGGCAGCACTCATGCAGTCCCAGACCATGACACTCCCACCACCATACTTGACTGTAGGCAAGCCACACTTGTCTTTGTACTCCTCACCTGGTTGCCACCACACACGCTTGACACCATCTGAACCAAATACGTTTATCTTGTTCTCATCAGACTACAGCACATGGTCCATGTCCTGGACCAGTAATCCATGTTGTTAGTTTGCTTGTCTTCAGCAAACTGTTTGAGGACTTTCTTGTGCATCATCTTTAGAAGAGGCTTCCTTCTGGGATGACAGCCATGCAGACTAATTTGATGCAGTATGCAGGGTATGGTCTGTGCACTGACAGGCTGACCCCCCACCCTTTCAACCTCTGCAGGAATGCTGGCAGCACTTATACATCTATTTCCCAAAGACAACCTCTGGATATGATGCTGAGCATACGCACTCAACCTCTTTGGTCAAGCAATAGCGAGGCATGTTCTGAGTGCAACCTGTCCTGTTAATCCACTGTATGGTCCTGGCCACCGTGCTGCAGCTCAGTTTCAGGGTCTTGGCAATCTTCTTATAGCCTAGGCCATCTTTATGTAGAGCAACAATTCTTTTTTTCAGATCCTCAGAGAGTTCTTTGCCATGAGGTGCCATGTTGAACTTCCAGTGACCAATATGAGAGAGTGAGAGCAATAACACCAAATTTAACACACCTATGGCCCATTCTGCGAGGAAACAACTGCTGCCCCTGGAATTCGGGTCTGGAAGCCTGTGCACAGGCGCACATAGCATGTGCGCACGTCTGTGCGCGCACGTATGTGCCGGCATTGGCGCCAAAATGGCAAATGTAAGCAGACTGCACCCCGCAACCAGTGCTGTCCGTTCTACAGTGTTCCTGTATCCTGTGACCCCAGTGTTTACTCTCATGAAACTTCCTGTATCCTGTGACCCCAGCTTTCCTTGGACTTTGTTTGATATCTGCCTGCACTGACCCCTGGCCTGCCTGCGACTACTCTTCTGCCTGCTCCCTTGTATCTCTGCTGCCCGCACGTTGCCGACCCTGCTTGTACCCGACTATTCGCCTGTCCCATCCATCCTGCACCACCAGCCCGTTGCCGACCCACCCTGCACCACCATTCTTCTGTCTTCACAAGCCTTCAGTGGACCTCCAACCACCAGTGACCAAGTCTAGCCCTCGTGCCCCCCTGTGCTCCAGAGCTCCCTGTCTACACTACCAGGGGTTCTTGAACCAGGGCTGTAAGAGAAGTTGTCCCCCACATAAGTCAGACTCGATCACCAGGTACTTGACACATTCACAACTGAGACCTTGTAACATTAATGAGTCACATGACACCGGGGAGGGAAAATGGGTAATTGGGCCCAATTTGGACATTTTCACTTAGGGGTGTACTCACTTTTGTTGCCAGCGGTTTAGACATTAATGGCTATGTGTTGAGTAATATTGAAGGGACAGCAAATGTACACTGTTATACAAGCTGTACACTAACTACTTTACATTGTAGCAAAGTGTCATTTCTTCAGTGTTGTCACATGAAAAGATATAATAAAATATTTACAAAAATGTGAGGGGTGTATTCACTTTTGCTGTACATATTTTAGTAAATCCTCATATAAATACCTGAAAGTTATACATGGTAATAAACATAATAACTGAAATGATTATTTTCCTACCATATAACTGCAATTGTGGTCTCTAATCCCCTATTCATTCCTGCTTTGCTGTACAATGTTAGTAATGATGGGAGGAGTTCTGCAGAGCTCAGATGTAATTTCCTTCTCTAGCCGGGAGAAGCCATATGACTGTTCTTAGAACAGTCATATGGCTTCTCCCCGCTAATTTATACTTTTCTCACACAGTTTGAAGATAGTCCACATCCACCTCCATTTTTTATTTTTTTATGTGATTTTTTTTTAATTATTTTAAGTTATTTCCCTATCCCCGTTTCTTTGTAGGGCACTTGTCCGACCCTTACCCCCATTTTCCTTCCTTTTCCAGACCTCTAGGACTTTCCAGGACTTTTTTACAGCAAATTTTCAAAACTTTTATTAAATTACCAGAACCCCGAACCCGAACCCGGACTTTTTTTTGAAAAGACCGGGTTCGGGTCTGGGTCCCGGACACCCAAAAGTTCGGTACGGACCCGGACTTTCGCTCAACTCTACTCCTGTCTTTTATCATGCTCAGTCTATTTTACATAACACACACCAATCTGCCAATCAATAGCTGAGTGTGTGTTATATAAAACAGCATGTCAGTACAGGTTAGTTTCCACACAGATCTGTCTATTAATCTGTATGCTTCTCCATGCCTGTTCTCCTCTGGTAATTTGTAAACTGGCAGAACAGAAGCCTAGCTATGAGCTAGAGCAGTGGGCGGGCAAAGGCGGGACATAGGTTGGAGTGGGCAGGGCCTAACAGGATGATCATGGGTGGAGCCTAATCAGGACTTTTGTGTAGAAAAAAATGCTGAACATTCCATGTACTACAAGAGCACCTCCCCCAGTGATGTCAGGGCATTTCTGCAGTGAGATAGCATGCAAAACGAGACAACAGGCAATTTGAAAACCAGGAAGTAAAGTCTCCTCATTAAAGGAAGTGCACATGAGAGGAGGTGACAAGGTAGAAATCTCAACATCCTTACTGCTTTTTGCAAAACAATCAGTGAGATGTTTAACAGACTGTATAGGTACATAACATATTGATTTTTTCATTTTGACCATAGTTCTTCTTTAACCAGTTCCCAACCACGTATCGGCTATAAGCGGCGGCAGCGTGGCTTTGTCCCCCAAATCGCTGCTTATAGTCGCCACTCGTGGGCACGACGGCTAGGGCGCTCCCTAAGCGGTGCCAGGGGTCAGGCGGACTCGATGTCCGCCAGCCACCCACGATGGCCTGTGACAGTCAGAACGGGGAACCGCCAATGTAAACACATCAGTTCCCCGTTCTGACAGACGGCATGTCAGAGATCTACTGATCCCTGTACTCGAGATCAGTTAGATCTCAGGTGCCCCTGGCAGCCCAGCACCCATACAGATAGAACACACACAGGGAACACAGTTAACCCCTAGAGTGCCCCCTGCAGGTTAACCCCTTCCCTGCGAATGACATTTATACAGTAATCAGAGGATATTTAAATTTCTGATCTCTGTATAAATGTCATTGGTCCCAAAAAAGGGTCAAAAATGTCCGACATGTCCGCCCCAATATCACAGTCCCAATAAAAATCGCAGATCGCCGCCATTACTAGTAAAAAAAAAATTGCAAAAACGCCAGAAATGAATTCTCATGGTTTGGAAACACGGCAACATTTGCGCAAACCAATCAATAACCGCTGATTTTTTGGGGAGATTTTTTTTTTTTTAATCAAAAATATGAGGAAGAATATAAATCGGCCAAAACCGATGAATACATTTTATTTTTTTATATTTTTTTTGGATATGTATTTTAGCAAAAAGTAAGAACTTTTGAAAAATTGTCGCTCTTTTTTTGTTTATAGCGGTGATCAGAAGTGACGCAGAGGTGATCAAATACCACCAAAAGAAAGCTCTATTTGTGGGAAAAAAGGACGTAAATTTTGTTTGGGTACAACATCTCACGACCGCGCAATTGTCAGTTAAAGCAACGCAGTGCCAAATCGCAAAAATGTGCTCTGGTCCTAATGTGGGAAATCCTTCCGGGGCTGAAGTGGTTAATGTAAGTTCAAATGTGTAAACAATAAGTGTAAGTCCAACACTAAGCTCACTGCCCATACATGCTCTTGTTAAAAATGAAAATTATGTTTTAGGGGTCAAAGGTTGTAAAAGCAATTATCGAAAGTCTTATGTATTTTACATCTCTACTGTCCAAATTAAAATATCGTAGTATCATAGTATTGATGGTGTTATTATTGTGTAGTTTTAAGTACTCCAAAATGTTAGTGTAAATACAGTTTCACACTATAAAGGAGATCAATTTAATTAACACAACAAGAAGGAGGCAGAAAAGGAAAAGATTAGAAAAAATTAAATTTTGTAACTTCCTGCCATTAACAAGCAGGACAATCCTTTCACCGTGCTAACAAAGTCAGTGTACTAACAAAGAAACATATAATTTCCAGTCCCCAGATAATAATAGTCATCCCTATCAGCAAACATTCCAAAATGCTCAGACTCAAAGATGCATTTCATATCCAGCTGTGTGGGTATGTTGCTGTATGTGTTTATTAATTATCCGTGGTAGCACAGTGATGGGTAGAGATGAGCAAATAATAAAAACCCAATCCACTCCCTCAGTCTGCTTTGTTTTATTTCTTCCTTATGTTGCAATCTACCTCCTGCACAAGAAAGTATAAATCTATATATACACATATATATATATATATATATATATATATATATACATACACATACACACACAAAGACAGGGAGAGAAAGAGAAAAAGGATTCTATGTCTATAGGAGAAAAATGGTGTGCAATAAAGTGGAAGTAAAGTCAGCTGCGGTGGGTGTGCTCTTGATATAATATGCTGCAAAGTAAAATGTAGAAAGTTTGCACCTCAGAATATATTCAGTTAGCCACACAAAAGTGATCACTTACATTTTTACTTTCCTACTACTAACTATGGCTAACATGGTACAGAGTTCAACATTTAGGCCTCATACACACGGACGTTTTTTGACGCCGGCGTTTTCTGGCGTTTTTTGCAGCTCTCCATGTTAGTCAATGGCCCCATAAAAACGTCGGCGTTTCTGAGCTGTAGGTGGCGTCGGCGTTAGTGAGCAGAAAGTAGAACCCATGGCCATCGCGTTCTGAGGCTGTAACATTTTGACGTTTTTTGACGCCGACGCCACAATATGCCAAGAAACGCCAACATATGCCACCATATGCCACCTATTATTATACCGGCGTTTTCCGGCGTTTTTTGACGCCGACGTTTTTAGGTTGAAAAATAGCAGAGGGATGATTTTGTTTTAAAAAACGCCTATTGACGCCTATTGACGCCGACGCTCACTAACGCCGAAAAACGTCAATACATAACGCCGAAAAACGTCGCCTTTTTTTCCTTGACGTCGGGCCCGACGTTTTGTTTATTTTTTTATATACGCCCGTGTGTATGAGGCCTTAAAGTGGTTCTAAAGCCTAAACATTTTGTACCTTAATGCATTCCTTCCATACTTACCTGAGCCCTCATTTGATCCAGCGCTGTGCATGTCTGCAGTTCTTCTCTCCCCTCACTTCTGTGCCCCACTGGCTTTGCTGGAGCACTGGGATCCAATGGCTCCCAGTGCTGTCAGTTAAAGTGGTTTTAAGGCTTACCTGTAGGTACTGTGCATATCTCCTAAACTTGCATAGTTTAGGAGATATGCACTGTAATAGCAAGTCCCGACGTCATCGGCACATGTGCACTGAAGAAACGGCCCCAGGGTGTGCGGGAGTGATGTAATTGCAGAAGAAGCATGTCGCCGATCAAAGCAGTGTGCGGGGACAGCTGCAACAGCTTCGTTCTAAGGTAAGCATGAACCAATATAGTCCAAAAGGATATGGACTGCATATCTACTCCCAAAAAGGAGAAAAAGATATATGGAGAATAAATTATCGTAATGCTAATAGTGCTATATCAGATTAATTATCCCCAGTCCAATCTTATTTGCTTAGTGCTGATCCCTTAAACTAAATTGCAACTCATAAACCATCAAAACTGGTGATTCTTGATAATGATTAATATATAAATACACAAAACTAAACACTGCAAAAATGTAAAAAAATACATATAGTGTACCAGAACTATTATCAAAAAAAGTCCAAAATATTGCTCCTAACAATGATTAGATCCAAATATCCTTAATCTACATATATAACCATCCACCGTGCTCATTCATATGTGTACTTTTCCTTCAAATTTATCCAGTGCTCCACCACGTGCAGACATATATTATGCACTCACCAGAGTCCTCGGGTCCTGGGGACCAATATCGCCTTGTTATTTTAGTTTATGTGATACCAAATTCCTCCACTACTTCTCCCAGACATTCTATACATATAATCTCCTCATACGATAGTATTGGTTCAAACATGAAAAGCAAATAACACTGTTATAGTGCAACGCAGTTTCTTTATCTTATGTTAAAATTAATTAAAAGCAATCTACAGCTGTTGCGCTTACATTTAAAAATGCCCCAACTGGCACCAGCTTGATGAACCCACAGAATGCCTTAGACACTCAAAATCCAGTGTTCACACCATCAAATTACAATACTCCGGACCCCTTCTATATACCCACTCCACTCACCCGATGTCAGATACACGTGCACTCTCACTGCTCGGTCGGTCAGATGGACTGGTCCGCGTGCATTTCAACATCACCGGAACTGTTGTCACTGGTTGCCCACGGAATCAGACAGCAACCTAGTCTCTATGCATTTCGCCTGTCATTGGCATCATCAGGAAATCCGCGTGTATTTTTGTTATAACAGCGCCTTACTTTATTAGAATAGAATACTTATGGTGTAATTCACACTGAAAGGGGAAGCAATTATGGTATTTAATACTTGTTCTTTTTGATATATATCAGAGTTGGCCCCTTCATTGTTATTTGTTTTTTAAGGTAAGTATTTTATAATGAGCTAGTATGCAATGCATACTAGCTCATTATGCCTTTGTCTTGCAGGTTTTTTTTTTCCTGGGTTTACAACCACTTTAAAGCCAGTGACGAGGGAGTGGGAGGCATGAGTCAGCAGCAGGGCATGGGATTGAGCACGCATAAGTGCCCCCATGGGAAATGGCTTCCCATGGGGAAACTGAACAGAGAGGAGGAGCCAGCAGCGCTGGCGAAGGACTCGAGAAGAGGAGGTTTAGGGTCTCTCTGTGCAAATTCCATTGCACAGAGCAGGTACATATAGAGGTGTTTGTTATTTAAATGAAAAATCCTTTACAACCACTTTAAAGTGCAGTTCCAGCCTCAAAAATGTTTTTTTTTAAGTCAGCAGCTACAAATACTGTAGCTGCTGACTTTTAATGAGGACACTTACCTGTCCAGGATGTTGGCACCATTGCAACTAAGGGAAACCGGCCGTGAATACGTGTGATACTGCGCTCCGATGGCCATATCTCATATGCTGCATTTTAACCCTGTACATGCTGAATTCCTTACAGCTTAAATGTGAGTGCTACTAACTATGTTTGCTGTCTGTGCACAATACACAATGGTAAATGGATTATGCTATGGGCATGTGTTTCTGCAATTATTTTCCTTGAGGATCGCTGGAGGATTTCTACTTTGAGCTGGTGAAGTTTGAGAGATACACCTGGGCTTACTAGGGAGTAGAGTTGAGCGGACACCTGGATGTTCAGGTTCGGCGGGTCCGGCCGAACTTCGCGAAAAAGTTTGGGTTCGGTACCGAACTTGACCCGAACTTTACTCCGGACCCCGAACCCCATTGAAGTCAATGGGGACCCGAACTTTTCGGCACAAAAATGGCTGTAAAAAAGTACTGACAAGCGCTAGAGGGCTGCAAAAGGAAGTAAAATGGGGTAAGAGTAGCACAAGTGCCCTACAAAATAGGGAAAATAACTTAAAATCAAATAAAAAAATAAAAATGGGAAGGGGGGTGGATGTGGACTGGAGCATAGAGGTTGAGTAGGCCGTGAACCTGACCCTATAGGAGTAGGCAATGATTTTAGAACAATAATCTGTCCCTTACAGTAACAGCAGGAACCTGACTCTATAGGAGTAGGCGCCCTTACAGCAACAGCAGGAACCTCTCCCTTTATGACTAGGAGATGATTTTAGAACAATAATTTGTCCCTTACAGCAACAGCAGGAACCTGACCCTATAGGAGTAGGCGATGATTTCAGAACAATAATCTGTCCCTTACAGCAACAGCAGGAACCTGACCCTATAGGAGTAGGCGATGATTTTAGAACAATAATCTGTCCCTTACAGCAACAGCAGGACGAGCGGATGAGGATATCCCAGTCCAA
>BLSH010428864.1:274330-291801 GCA_018402905.1 Glandirana rugosa | reverse complement strand
AGTAGAGGATCAAGATTTCCCTCTCCAAGGACGACCACGACATTCCCTGTCCTTTAGAACTAGGAGATGATTTTAGAACAATAATCTGTCCCTTACAGCACCAGCAGGAACCTCTCCCTTTAGAACTAGGAGATGATTATAGAACAATAATCTGTCCCTTACCGCACCAGTAGGAACCTGACCCTATAGGAGTAGGCGATGATTTTAGAACAATAATCTGTCCCTTACAGCACCAGCAGGAACCTCTCCCTTTAGAACTAGGAGATGATTATAGAACAATAATCTGTCCCTTACAGCACCAGCAAGAACCTGACCCTATAGGAGTAGGCGATGCTTTTAGAACAATAATCTGTCCCTTACAGCAACAGCAGAAACCTGACTCTATAGGAGTAGGCGATGATTTTAGAACAATAATCTGTCCCTTACAGCAACAGCAGGAACCTGACTCTATAGGAGTAGGTGAAGATTTTAGAACAATAATCTGTCCCTCACAGCAACAGCAGGAACCTGACCCTATAGAACTAGGAGATGATTTTAGAACAACAATCTGTCCCTCAAAGTAGTAGACTCTACCTAGTCCAGAATCAGATTGTTCTGTAATGCAGGATGAGATCTGCAACCTGTCCCTCAAAGCAGTAGACTCTACCTAGTCCAAAATCAGATCGTTCTGTAATGCAGGATGAGATCTGCAATCTGTCCCTTAAAGCAGTAGACTCTACCTAGTCAAGAATCAGATCATTCTGTAATGCAGGATGAGATTTGCAATCTGTCCCTCAAAGCAGCAGTAGTAATCCCTACCTAGTCCACAATCAGATCATTCTGTAATGCAGGATGAGATGTTATTAATATCTGCAATCTGTGCCTCACAGCGCCGGCAGCATCCTCTCCCTAGACTACGTGACTCCAGTTTATACAGAGGCTGAGTCACATGATGCACTGGCCAATCACAGCCATGCCATTAGTAGGCATGGCTGTGATGGCTTCTAAGGGCAAACCAGTGAAACGCTTGTTGATTGGCTGCCCTGCAGCTATTCAACATGCGTGATCAAATACCCGAACCCGAACTTTTTTCAAATGTTCGGGTTCGGGTCCGGGTCACGGACACCCCAAAGTTCGGTATGGACCCGAACTTTACAGTTTGGGTTCGCTCAACTCTACAAGGGAGTAATTACGTCCTACAGGCGTGCTTTGGCTATTCCATTAACTTGGAAGCCACACTGCTCTTGTAAGCGTTTTTTCAATCATCGGTGATGTATTTTCACTCATTGCATGACGGTTTTTTATATGGACTGTCCAGCCTTCCTACACTGGGTGTCAGCTTTCTTTGATGAGAAACTCTCCTTTATACATGATTTTTATATGGACAATTAACTGATTTGCATTGAGGTCTATCATTGATTATGTATTTTTTGTGTGCCTCCTTCATATTTGGATTTTATACCATCTAACCGATTGATTCTTGATATTGTCATTTATTTGATATGCGCTACTACTTGCTTTAATATACTTTACATTGGGGTATTTTATCTATATACCTTAGTAGCTAGTTGCTGCCTATAGTCATTTGTTATTATTTATTTTAATTTAGCGCAGATATTTCCCAGATTTTTTAAACCGGCTGTGAAGCCTTTCCTACTGCGTGAGTCGCGCGGCACTCTTTGAATGGCCCCGTCATCACGTGTGTGTGTCCCAGAAGGCAGCGAGGGGCAAGGAGGAGGGTTTGAGGAAATGATGCACCTCGCTGCAGCAAGGCTGGAACAAAAGTACAGCTTTGTACTTCATAAAAGGTAAGAAAAAAATGATATCCAAAAACGAGGGGTGATCTTTAGTTTAAAACCTAGTAGTAAAGTTGGGTGGAACTCCGCTTCAAACAGTGCCACTCACACTTGATTTTTTTGCCACATAGCCACTGACAGTAGCATTTACTGCTGCTAATGTAGACTTTTCTATCATGAATAGGATACACAAAAAGTATACAGGAACCATATGATTTAGCAAAAAAGTGCTACCTTTCATCATTAAAAACAGTACTTTAGCTCAAGTCAAGGGACTTTACCTAGGCTGGGATGATGTCATCAGTTTAATGCGGGTGGGAGAAAGCATTTCCTATGTCTCCTATCCCCCTAGAAAACAGAGTACAACATTGTAAATTTTACTGCAAGTTACGAGGGGGTGGTTGTAGCAAAGGCTGATCAGTATCAGACATTTATGAAAACAACCAAACACTGCACAGGGAGTAAGCGTTTTAAGACTGTCATCTCTGAGCCAACATTTAAATGCTTGAAATAGATGCTGACCTTGGCAAATTCCTCAAAAGAAATAGTACTGTTCTGGAGAGAAAAGCAGATGAAAGTAGCATCAGGGGGAGTAGTGTCATCTCTGTAAGAGGTAATAAATACATCAGCAGAAAACAATTTGAACATTTTTTAAGCAGCCTAATTAAATGTTCTCCCAGGCAGCATCCATGTTCCTCTTGTAAAATCCTCTTGTAAACTGTGCATATTTTTATTTTGGTTTATTGCTGTTCGCCTGTAGAAATATATGTTTTACCTTAACATGTTATTCCAAATTGGAGATGTATGACAATTGAATTATCCTCTGCTTTCATAGCCAAACATCTTCTGATATATGAATTATGTTTAATTAATTTATCAGTAAAATAGATTTCTGACTTAGACTATGAATAACACAGAACCCAGTTCAAAGCATAGATGGTGTTAGATTCCTTTGAAGGATGGTTTCTATTTGGAAACAAATGCTCCATCGCTAAAGCAATAGGGGAGTAATTCTGGGTTTATTTTCAAAGACAGAAAACTTTCCAAGCAAAGTAAATCTCAAATTGAAGACCCTCTCAAGATAAAAGCAAAGAGGCAAGATCTTATAGGCCTTGCAGGGAGTTGTGCATGTCCTGCAAAAAGGCATTCCACTCCTTATCCAAGATGTCAAAAAATACTTGAGTCAGGAGTTCCAAAAGTCCCTTTGAGGGTTTGCCTAATCAAATTTGTCAAGTGTGAGCCAGGCTGTCCTGGTTCTATCTCATATGGGTGAATACAATTATGGACCTATGGGTCCTGAGAACTATTGAAGAATGCTATATTTGTACGGTTCAGAAAGTGTCTTGTCCCTCTGTCTTCCTGGCCAAAATTCACAAGTCCAAGGTCAAGAGGAATGTCCTTGTGAAAACTCTTTTGGAGACTGATAGTTGGAGTGCCACATCAGGAGCCCTTTATAGGGATGTAATCAATTTCAATTTTCTTCCTGGTGTTAAAAAGGATGGGGGAATGGAGACCAAACATAAATTTAAAGTACCTGAACAAATTCATTTTGAAAGAGTGTTTAAAGATAGAGTAGCCACATATTAATTAAACTGGCTTCTTTCTATTAATTTAAAAGACACCTACATTCATATCCCTAAACAAATGTAGTGCCCTCCACACTAGGTAGGTGTTAGAATAGGTTTTTGATAGGTAAGGCAAATTTAGTCAGGCCTGACTCAGTGCAGGCCTGATTGTATTGATTCTAGGCTGGGAGTGGCTCAGGTAGAACTGGGTGATCCACAGATGGTGTCATCAGGAACTCCCACTTCTTTCCAGAAGCCTCTGGTGTTTTCTGGAAAGAAAGGTGAGAGGGGAGGTGTAGCCATCTGGGGTGTTCTAAGGAGCCCTGACCAATTCCCAAACTGAATTGGCAGGGGGCAGGCCTCCTTAAATACCTAGGGTCAGCCCAGTCAGAGGAGGGAGTTCCCAGTCTGGGGGGGGACCCTGTGCCTGGAGTGCCCGGGTGTAGCCAGGAGGAGTGAGATCTTGGTGTAGAGGCACAAGGCAGGGCAGAAAGGACTGCGGCAGAAAGCGCTATTGGGAGAGATCTTCAGTTAGGAACTACAGGAGTCAGTCAGCAGCATACCCTGGCCTACTGGAGGAGGCATGCCGGAGCGGATTGGGGTGAGAGACAGTCTGGGAAGGATGCAGAAGTCAGTGTGGGATTTTGATGTGTCTGTGGCAGTGGATGAGGCCTTTGCAACTGGAAGAGCTGGCAGGGCCTGGGAGAGGATGGACTGGGAGTAGTAGTCCATCACACTAGCTAGCACATTGTACTTTGCTACACTTTGTGGACTATTAGTCTCTGCCTGAAATGGGCAGTCCGGAGGCCTTGCTTCAACCACAGCAGGCTTCACCATGTGCTAGCTAGGCCAAACAAGATGATATGGAGGCCTGGTAAATATCCTTCCAGGTCTCACCTGTGCTGAGCAAGTATTGTGCAGGAGCAAAGAACAAGGAGAGAAACATGCAGCAAGTGTCAGTGCTGGAGTGAAGAAGAAGTGTATAAACGGTGTTGTATATAGAGGTTCCGTGTAAAGAAGTGTTTGATTCCTGGGCATCCCATAATCACCCCTACCCCATCCAAGTTCAAATCTCCTAATAAAAACAAAACAAAACAATGTACCGGCCTGTTCTGTGTCTCTAGATGTGAGGAAAAAGTGTGATTCAGTGTGATCAGGTGAACCACATCAACCAGCCACCCCTAAGGGGGCCATTGTCTACACATACATGTGTCTAAAATTCCTAAATTTGCTATAGTTCAATTTAATTTGTAATTCAACTGCCTGCCTTTGGCCTCATCACTTTCCCTCTTCATCAAGGTTCTACTAGCACTGTTCACCTTTTACAGAGAAAAAACTGTCAAGACCAGGATACTCTTCTTGCTCATTGGGATCTAGTGTTATGAACTCTGGAAATCTTTGGTGGATAATTAACACATCAAAAAGTCAGCTTACCCCTACACAAGATCTCATTTATCTGGGTATGCAGATAAACTCTGTCAATTCTCTCCTCCCACAGTGAGAATTCCAATCATTTTCAAGAGAATTCATCTGGCTTTATCTGCCAGCTGTCTGATGGTCTCCCAATACCTACAGATAGTGGAGACTATGATGTCCACAATCCCTATAGTCAAATGGTGTCAGTGGAGGTCTCACCCATTCCAGAATGGTCTCCTGAGCCAGTTGCAGTAGAAAATCTGTATCAAAAAATTATGGCCAGCCCCTTTATAACAAAAAAGCTTAGAAGAAGGAGAAACATTTCCTGCATTGCCATTTTCTCCTACCAATATCATGGACACTATTGATACTCAATGGCAACGATAAGGGCTTGGGGGGGGGGGGGCATGTGTTTGGGTGAGTCAGCACAAGGCTGGTGGCATTTTCAATATTCCTGGACCTGAGAGCAGCCTATCAAACCTTTCAAAGCCTTCCAGCACATTCTTTGGGGGGATGTCAGTCCCTAGTGAGGATAAACAATACCACATCAGGGGTGTATATCAAGAAACAGGGGCATCTGCAGCTAATCACTACTGGCAGAGGTGACCCCAATTATGTACTGGGCCCAATCTAATCTTCTCCATTTGTTGACAGTTTTACATTCCAGGTTGGGACAATTTCCAAAATGATTACCAATCAAGAGCTACCCTGGAAAGCAAAAATTCTACTCCCAGAAATGTTCACAAAGTTATCGAAATGGGCTTTTTTTCCCAACGTATACCTTTTAGAAATACCTGCCAATGCCAAACTGCAGAAATCCTTCTCTGGGGTTCCCTGTCCATAAGCACTAAGGACATATGCCTTGACTTTGAAGTGGCCATTCCTTTCCCTCCAGTGCCCATGATAATCAGATTTCTTTTTTTTTTTTTTAATTGTATGTTTATTGAAGTTTTGCAAAAGTATAAAACAGAATAAGAGTCATACATAGGAAACATCACATGTGTGAAATTACAGTCAACAATAGGGGTTAGTAGACAGTGCGGGTTGTAGTGTGCAAACAGACAAGAAAAATAAATCATATACTGTACAAGGGAAAATAAAATAAAACTCAAGAATGCTATTTGCAACCTGTATTTGCAACCTTAATGAGGAAAACATCAGGGGGTAGGAAAGGGGGAGCATGGTAAACCATGGGATGAGGGGACGGATAGAATGTAAAACCTGTACCTCCTGACCTTCCTGCTCAGGAATTCACCCAAACATCCCACACTTTGTTGAACTGGGTTACAACATCTCCCACCTGAGCTGTCATGTATTCTAATCTGTGAATTTCTGAGATTGCTTTTAGAAGTTGGACCTGAGAAGGGGGAGTGGTTGTCAGCCACTGCAGTGGAATGGTTCTCTTGGCTGCCAACAATATAAAAGAAGCTAGTCTATTCAGAGGTTTACCAATATCAGGAAAGGGGAGACCTAGTAGATAATGGAGCGTATCCAATGGTAGCACTTGATCGAGCACTCGTTGGAGCAGAGACATTACCATGGACCAAAAGGGCACAATGACTCACATTGCCAGAATATATGGAAATGAGTACCCTTGGTTTTTCCACAATGCCAACACAGAGGAGAAAGAGATCAATTCTGGCAATGCAGAACTTCTGGTGTTCTGTACCAAAGCAAGGATTTTATAAGCCGTCTCTCTCTGCGCAATGCATCTAGAGACTTTGGATGTAGATGACCGTATTTTGATCCAATTTTGAAGGGAAATGGGTTGCTATAGAATGGATGTCCATTTACGCATGTAGGCATGCAGATCTGTACTGGTAGGGGTGGCATCATGTAGTATTTTATATATAGAGGAGATTAAGTGTAACTGGTGAGGACCCTGTGCACAAGTAAGTTCGAAAGTGATGGGCTTTGGTAGTATAAGGGAAGGAGACAGTGTGGAGAGATAATGCTTAATTTGGAGGTAGAAGAAAAATGTATGTTTAGGGATGTGGTGCTTATTTTGGAGATCTTCAAATGTCCGAAGTCTGTGGATTACTGGGTGAGCAAGTTGGTGTAGCTGGAACAGACCTGCCTCAGCCCAGATTGACACACGACCATATGATAGGCTGTCTGGAATATTAGGATTCAACAAGACCTTGGATAGAGGAGGGCATGGCAAAGAGTGAGAGAACTTAGCATTGCAGGTATGCCAAATTTTCAAAGCATGGAGCATTGGGGCCAAATATAATCCCCATAATTTTGGGTCTTGGAGCAGTGAAGGGGGCCAGAGCAGGGAGCAAGCATGAGCAGGGTAAAGGGAGCCCATCTCAATTTCTGACCATCTACTCGGTGCTGCCTGGGAAGACCAGGAAGCCACCGAGCAAAGGTGAGAGGCAAAGTAATAGTTTAGGACATCAGGTGCCCCCAATCCTCCACAATGCTTCAGAGAAAAAAACACAGAACTGGCTATCCGATGTGCCCCATTACTCCAAATGAAATTTAGAAACCATCTCTTAAGCATTTTCAGTTGGGGCAGAGACATAAAGAGATAAAGCAGTTTAGGCATAATAGACATCTTCAGGACATTGATTCTTCCCAACCAGAAGATAGGGTACGTATTCCATTGCTTCAGCATGTCACCAATATTTTTCAACTGAGGTAGGTAGTTCACGGTGTAAAGAGAGGAATAGATAGATGTGATTTGTATTCCTAAATATTTAAGAAAGTGGGAACACCATCGATAGGGATACGTTTTTTGCAGGACAAAGAGTTCTTCAGGCGGGATATGAAGAGGTAATGCTTCCGTCTAAGAGGTATTAATCTTATTTCCAGATAAGAGGTTAAATTGAAAAAGCAGGGCATGCAAGGATGGAAGGGATATGTGGGGGTGAGTTAGGGTTAGTAAGATGTCATCTGCGAACAGGGAGAGCTTGTACTCTCTCTGTTGCATAGAAGCCTCCAGATATCCGGCTAAGGGTTTTAGAAATAAAATAAAAAGTAATGGTGACAATGGGCAACCTTGCCTGGTCTCATTGGACATCTGGAAGGTCTGCGACAAAAAGGATGACATCCGAACCTGGGAGGAATAGTTACAGTAAAGAGCTTCTAGAGCAGACACAAAAAGACCTTGAAACCCAAAGCGAGATAGAATAGCATATAAGGTCTGCTTAATCAGTCAAACACTTTCTAGGCATCAAGGCTTAGGATTAGCGCAGGGGGGTGATATTCATGTTTCTAAAGAGACGCTGGGCAGAGAACATTAAAGTTCTGGCAGTATTGCAGATTAGCTTAAGTGCTGTGAAAAGCTATTTTGCCTGAGCCAAAGAAAGCCATTTCTTCTACCAGTAGTACTAAACCTTCTTTCCCAGGGCCCCATAATTTATTAGGGACATGGAAACCATTGCCTGACAGCCTGGATTTTCAAAAGCCAAGGCTAGTGGCTTTGCAGAGATGTTCTTTAAGCAGCTTCTGTCCCTTAAAGATATGGCGCCGACATATGTGGTGGAAAGGGCCCACCGAGTTCCCACTGGGAACCGTCCACCAGGTGCTCTCCCCAGGCCTTTCCTTGTCAGGCTCCTAAATTATAGAGATAGAGATCTAATCTTGGCTGAAGCGTGAAAGCATCAGGAACTGAGATATGAAAATGCAAAGATTATACTTTTCCCTGTCTTTTCTGTAGAAACACAGCAAAGACGTTGATCTTTTAATGATGTTAAAAAAAGGCTGAGGGATAAAGCCATTCAATATAGCATGCCCTATCCCAGCAAGCTCCACATACAAAATAATGGCCTGGTCAAATTCTTTGATACACCACAGAAGGCCTGCGACTGGCTAGACAGAGACCCCTAAAGAGGCTATTTTCCTCCCAAAAGATGTAACAATATTTGACACTTCAAAGAGGGGTTATTGCTACACGGCCACAGCCTTATACTTTTTTCCCTATTTTTTTTTCTCTCTCCTCTTCTTTTTTCGCTTCTATATGGAATTGGAAGGGCTAAACATGACATGATCATCTGATAATTGCCTTCTTGTATGTGCGTTGGGCCCACTGCTCAGGTTAATGACCATCTGGTCAATTGTGGTATTTACCACATATGGATGAGATTACCACATCCTTTGTCCTCTAGTTTTTGGAGCTACCTAAAGCAAAGACACGGAAAAAACATCAGCGAATATGCCGAACTGTTGTGATCATCGGATGGCACCCACCAGTTTTTTCTTTTTCTTGTTTAGGGTACAAACCGCACACCGGACTGTTTTTTTTTTCTTTTTAGGTTTCTGGTGTAACGGTAGGGATGTTCTCTTCACTGGCTCACTCATGCTTTTTATGCTTTTCTTTCCTAAGCAAAGTTCATTAGACCATACTGTTATACTGACTCCTCTAACATTTCATTGCTTGATAAGTCCTGTTGATGTAGTTTTTGTCAGATTCTACCATGGCTGATTCTCTGAAAATGCTCTTGCGGAATGTATGCGGGATGAACAACAAATTCAAACGTGCCACAGTATTTCAATATCTTAAAGCTGTTAAGCCACATATCATCCTCTTTCAAAAGACACACTTGGATGGCAGTGGAGTGCTGGCATTGCATAGACTGTGGGTGGAAAGAGAGCTACATGCCACATGCTCCACTTATGCAAGGGGAGTTTTAATTCTCATTAACAAACAACTCCCAGCCTCCGTCCATCATATGTTCTCAGATCCGGAGGGTAGATATGTGGCTGTAGTGTTAACAATAAGCCATGTTAAATTACTAATAGTGAATATATACTTACCCCCGCCAGTTCAACACCAAATGTTATTTGACTTGATAACATAGGCGTGCACAAATGGGGTGGCAGGTGTGCCTAGGCACACCCTAATCGCCCTGTACTGTACAGATTCCCCCTGCTGCCTGGCTGCAGAGAAAGGGATGGGGGGATCTCTGTCCTCAGTCCCTTTCTCTGTCTCAAAAGTGAGACATCAGGGGTCTGTTTAGACCCCTGATATTTCACCAAAGCCCCCCCCCCCCCAGCAGGGCTCCTAAATACACCCCAATCTAGAGCTTACTCGCATATCTCTAAAACACCCCACTCCGCTGCCCGCATTGACTTAGCCTTTGGCAATGCCCTGATGTTGAGGTTGAAACAGGCTGCAGAATATTTGGCAGGGGGACCTATCAGATCACAACCCTCTAGTAGTTATTCTGATGTTGTTACCCACTACCAAAAAGGGCTCATGGTGCTTTGCGCCTGGTTGGTTATAAGAAGACCAAGTTCTCTCCCATCTCAAAATGTCCATAGCTTCATATTGGTCATCCAATGATAACTCTACTGCGCCTCCAGTGGTTTGGGATGCGTTCAAGGCAGTCGTCAGGGGGGAGTGCATTTCATTCATCAAGTCAGTTTGAACGGATCACAATGAGGAGATGCAGAGGTTGCAAATTAGAGAAAGGGAATGTGCAGAGAGACATGTTGGATCTCCCTCAGAGGAATCTCTGGTATCCTTACTGGATACCAAGTGTCTCCTCTCCATATATTGTTCAGATCTAGCCCATATGGAGGTGAGACATAGAACAGAGTCTCTTTTCTCACAGCGAGACAAAAATGGGAACATTTTAGTAGCGGACAAACCACCTCCCCCTAACAACCGGTTATAAAAACGTCCAAGGGTGAGCTGATATCCAGCCCATCCGATATTATGGCAGAATTTGTCACCTATTTTTCATCCCTATATGACTCAATTCAGCCTTATGACCAAGCTGCTCTGGATGGCTTACTTACAGACCTACCAATCCCTACCCTTTTGGATACTGACAGAGACATTCTTGATGCCAAAATTACTCCATTAGAAATTGAGGCAGCTATAGCTGCCTTCCCGCCTGGCAAAGCCCCCAGGCCTGATGGTTTCCCTGCAAATGTTTACAAGTCATACGCTGGGGATTTGGCCCTAGGTTAGGGGCACTGTTTGAATATTCCCTAGGCAAACAAACCCTTCCATAATCCATGCTTGAGGCTTATGTGATCCTTCTCCTGAAGCCGGGTAAGGACCCTGTAGAATGCTCGCCGCATCGTTCAATAGCTCTGCTTAACATGGATCTCAAAATCCTTACAAAAGCACTAGCGTCCCCCCTCATCAAGGTCATTTCGTCTTTGGTGGATATTGACCAAACAGACTTCATGCCCGGGAAGTCTACAGACACAAATCTACCTAGAGTATTCACTCATCTGCAGATTCCTAACAAAGGATATTCCCCCAGAGTATTGGTATCCATTGATATTGAAAAAGCCTTTTGGCCGATTGGCAGTTCATGCATAGGGTCCTTGAGCAGATGGGCTTTGGCCCTAATTTCAGGAGATGGTCATGTCTTGACCCAATGAAGGGAATTTCCCAAAACATGTAGTCATTTGTGACCAGACTCCGTCTCTCCATCCTCAGCCCTGGACTTCCAGCGAAAGTGTGATCTCCTCTCCTCCTGGCTCCCTCCTGGCTCCCCTCCATGTCTCCCCCTGCTTCCCCTTGGTGCCCCCTTCACTCCTTCCGGCTATCCAACCTCTCTGTCACACATCATGTGATACAGCGACCTCGCTCCCTCTCCCTCCTGCATTTTCCATCCACTGGTATCCAGCTACAGGAGTATGGTCAACCATCCCTTTTGGTGGTCAGCTTCAGGAGCCTGCATGTAAGTGAGCACACACATTAGCTGTGAAAGAGGGATCGTTTTCTCTACAAGTTCATTCAATGCCTTTATGCTATTTGAAACAGCTTTGTTTTTACTTCATGTGTTCTAATAATAATAATAAACTTGTTGGAGGAAATCCTGCAAAAAGTGGACTTTTTAGCGCTATAGCGCTCACACGCCGGAAGCGGCGCCAAACAGCTCTATTTCAGTTCAGCACACCCTGCAGCAAGTGCTGCCTGATTAACCTGTATTTCTCTGTTCCTGTGACCCGGCTTGCCTGACTCTGCTGATTTTTGCCTGCACCGACCCCTGAATTGTCTACTACCACTCTCTTGCCTGACCCTTCTGTACTTTTGCTGCCTGCCTGTTGACGATCCTGCCTGAACCCGACCACCCATCTGTCTGCTCCTCTTGTACCGCACTGCCAGCCTGTTTCACGACCCAGCCTGTACGGCCATGATTCAAGTGCACGAGTGCACCAACGGACTTCTTACCAAGACCATTGACCCAGTCCGACCCTCGTGCCATCCTGCACTCCCGAGCCACCTGTTTGCTCTACCAGGGGTTCCCGAGTCAGGATAGTAAGGGAGGTTGCCTGCTACATAAGTCAGACTCTTCTACCAGGTATGTGACAGCATCAAGCAGCCATGCCTGAGTCTGTGCAGGGGTCCTCTCCAACGAATGAACTTTGCACACACCTGCCCGGCCTTACTCGGGCGGTGAAGGCTCTCCAAGATGATTACGTGCGGCTGGAAGGCCATCTCCGGGAGCTCTCTGCTCCACCCACATCCGGGTCCGACTCGCTTCCTGATCACACCCTCATCACTCTGCCTTCGGAGCCCGAGGTACCGCTGCCTGAATGGTTCACAGGGGACCGTAAGAAATTCCGGGCATTCTGCAACGCATGTGAACTATACTTCGCTCTCCAACCCTGCACCTTTTCTCAAGAAGCCACCAAAGTGGGACTGGTCATCTCACTCCTCCAGGGTGAGCCCCAGGCCTGGGCTTACCAGCTTCTGGAGCAGAAGACCCCGGAAAACACCAGCCTGGCACGCTTCTTCCTGGCCATGGCGCGTCTAAACGAGGACCCACACCAAGTCACCATGGCCGAAGCTGCGCTCCACGCGCTCTGGCAGGGCAGCCGCACGGCGGATGATTACGTGGCAGAATTCCGGCGTTGGAGCGCCAACACCGCCTGGAACTCCGCAGCCCTCTGCTTCCAGCTCCATTTGGGCTTGTCTGAGCCTCTCAAAGATGAGCTAGCTCGTGTTGATGTTCCCCCGACTCTGGACACACTGATTGATCTGGCCATCCGGATAGATCGCCGCCTGCGGGTGCACCACTCTGAAAGACTGGTCACCCTCCGGCGCCCAAGCCTCACTCCAGAGGAGTGGCTCAGTCGCATGACCCAGGACCTGTGCCTATATTGTGGAGCTGCCGAGCACAGGGTGCGAACCCGCCCAGCCAAACGGTCTAGGAGTTCTTACCCCGCTAAGGGGGAGGTCCTGTCCCTGTCCAGTCCTATGACCCATTTGGCGCTCTTCATTACCCTACAACTACCTGTTGGAGATGTCCCGATCCGGGCAATCATAGACTCTGGGGCCTGCAGTTGTTTCATGGACCTGACCTTTGCAGCCCAGCACCAGGTACCTCTCCAGCCTAAGGCGCACCAAAAGACTATTCATCTGGCCGACAGGTCCAGCATCAGCTCGGGTACCATGACTCGCGAGACTGTCCCCATTCTAGCCCCCACTACTGATGGTCATGTGGAGCTACTACGCCTGGACGCCATCGCGTCCCTGCTTTTCCCTATCATACTGGGGATCCCTTGGCTTCGGGCACACTGTCCACAGATCAAATGGGTCACTGGCAACGTGCTGTTCATGTCCTGCTATTGCCTTCACCACTGTTTCCCGCAACCTGTGGATCTGGCTCTCACCATACCTTGCCCCGACCCGGACCTTGATAGAGAAACCCGCCTGGCAGCCCCCACGGAATACCAAAATTCCTGTATGTTTTTAGTAATAAGGGGGTGGATGTGTTGCCGCCACACCGAGCATACCACTGCCCAAAATAATTGCTTCCAGGGGCAGAGGTACCTTTCGGCAGGATATCTGAGTTGGAACTTACAGCCCTCAAGGCATATTTGGATGACAATCTGAAAAAGGTATTTATCCGGCCCTCTACGTCCCCCGCCGGGGCCGGGATATTCTTTGTCGAGAAAAAGGAAAAGTCCCTTAGACCTTGCATCGGACCTCAATAAGATCACGGTTAAAAACCATTATCCCTTACCCCTGGTTCCGGAGATATTCCAGAGACTCGGTTTGACCAAGGTGTTCTCAAATTTAGACCTCCGAGGTGCCTACAACCTCTTCCACATTAGAGAGGGAGATGAGTGGAAGACGGCCTTTCGAACCCGATTTGGCCACTACGAATATTTGGTCATGTCGTTCGACCTATGCAACACCCCGGCCACTTTCCAACATCTTGTCAATGACATTTTCCGGGATTTTCTTGACATATTCATAGTGGTCTACCTCGACAACATTTTAATATTTTCCTCATCCCTGGAAGAGCACCATAGCCATGTCCAGAGCGTACGGAGCCGCCTGCGCCAGCATGGACTATACACTAAGGCTGAGAAGTGTGCATTTGAATGCTCTAGTATCTCTTTCCTGTGCTTCATCCTCTCCACCTCCAGCATAACCATGGACCCCCAGAAGGTCTCTGTTATTGTGGAATGGCCAGCGCCTACTGACAGGAAAGGGGTGCAATGCTTTGTTGGCTTTGCCAACTTCTATCGAAAATTCACTAAGGGGTTCTCAGCCGTCATCGCCCCCATCACTCAGCTCACAAACAGAACACACATTTCCTATGGACCTCAGAAGCCCAAGTGGCATTCCAACAACTCAAAAAACTTTTCACCTCTGCACCAGTCCTCAAGCATCCAGATCCTACATTCTGGAAGTGGATGCATCTGAAACGGCGGTGGGAGCGGTACTTTCTCAGAGACAATGGCTTAAAGCCACTCTTTACCCCATTGCCTTCTTTTCTCAGAAATTAACTCCCCCAGAAAGAAATTACGATGTGGGAGACAGAGAATTACTTGCCATAAAATCCGCTTTGCAGGAATGGCGGTATCTGCTGGAGGGAGCTTCACATCCAGTTCTGGTGTTCCCTGATCCTAAGAAATTTGAATACCTGCGGACAGCTAAGAGACTAAAGCCCCGTCAGGCCCACTGGGTCCTCTTCTTTTCCCAATTTCAACTCCACATCACATACAGGCCTGGGTCAAAAAATGTGAAGCCGGGCGCCATCTCCAGAATGTTTCATAAGACAGGGGTGTCTACTCTACCAGATACCATCCTCCTGTCATGGAGCTTCTTATTAACCAAGAGGGTCTTCTCTCTCAAAACCGACGGTTCCTTGCTGGGTCCGTCATCCCTCCGGACCCCAGGCTGACCCAACATGATGGGCTGTGGTGGCTGGGTACAAGAATCTTCGTCCCAGAAGAACATTGTCTGGCAGTCCTGGAGTTGTGCCATGATCATAAGCTGGCAGGTCATTTCGGGAGTCGCAAGACTATGGAGCTACTTGCACATCCATTCTGGTGGCCTCGGGCCGACAAGGACTGCCAAGAATATGTTAAGGCCTGTCCCACCTGTGCCCACAGGACCAAGGCCTGGGGGCTGCTAAATCCACTGCCAGTTCCAGATCGCCCCTGGTCGCATGTGTCCATAGACTTTATAGTGGAGTTACCTCCGTCTGCTGGATTCTCCACCATCTTTGTGATAGTGGATAGTCTTACTAAAATGGCCCAATTCATCCCCATGAAGGGCACACCTACTGCCACCCAAACGGCTGAAACATTCATCAGGGAGGTCGTCCGCCTCCACGGAATCCCGGCCAACATCGTGTCGGATCGGGGAGTGCAGTTCACTTCTCGGGTCTGGAAAGCCCTCTGCTCCTTGTTGGGAATCGAATTGGCACTCTCCTCCGCATATCACCCCCAGACCAATGGCCAGACGGAGAGAACGAACCAAACATTGGAACAGTATCTCAGGTGCTATTCCTCGTTCTCCCGGGACGACTGGGTCTCCCTGCTGCCGGTAGCTGAGTTCGCCTACAACAACGTGGTCCACTCAGCCACAAACCAGTCACCGTTTTGGGCAAACCTCGGCTACCACCCCTCTTTCCTACCTCACCTGGTACCAGAAAGTACAGTACCTGCTGTTCAAGACATGGCCACCTTCTTGGTGGAAAACACCAAACTCTTGCGAGAGACATTATCTCGGTCACAAGAGTACAATAAGCGAACTTTTGACAGAGGAATAGAAAAGCTATTCATCTACATTGGAAAAAATCAAATGCTGCATTGGCATACTGGAAAGGTCTGGTTAATGCTATGATACCCTACTATAAAGCCACCTATGTATTCAGAGGATGTGAAAAGAAATTCAACAAGGTCTGGCATACATGGCTATCGGCGGCCTCTACTGCAGGATGACAAACGAACTGGCAAGAGAATAGTTAGCCTACCTCCAATAAATCCATGAGACATAACTACTAACAGCAATGAAAGAAATGGACAATTGTTTTGAATACTTAACCTAGAGGAATCCTCCTCCTGGTCAATTACAAGGGGCAACAGCACTGTCCAACAAGTCCAGACTCATGAGTGAGCCGGTGGACCCCCCCCCCCCCCCCCCCCCCCCCCCCGGATTTTGGTTATTGGGTTACTTGACTGTGTTATTGTAATGGACCACATTGGTCTGCTCGAAGCTCCCTACCTATCTAGGGCACTTTCTGTGTTTGTGTATATATGCAATTGAAAATCAATTAACAGAAAATTAAAAAAAAAAATAATAATAAAAACTTTTTATTATTATTATTATTGGTTATTATTATTAATTTGTTATGTTCCATTTGTTTAGATGCAGCATTCGTTATTTTGGATAATTTGTAACTTGAGATACATTTGTATTCGTTAAGCCAAATTTGAAAGGCGATTCCAATACCTATAATTTAATAGTTGGTTATTATTAGTTAGTTATTATTTCGGATTTTGAATTTTTGGATTTTTGAATTTGGTAATTAGCACTCTAGGAAGAATATTACATACAACAGAGCCTGGAAAAACATTTTAGGAGTTTGCATTGTCTGGAAGTTTTTCTTCAGCAGATTTCAAGTCCGCAGTGTCCTAGACTTTCTCCAGAAAGGCCTAGACATGTCTCTCAGCCTAAGCACTTTGAAAGGACATATTTAACCTTTTCTGACTATTACCAACATTTATTGGTCATGTAACATCATAGTTAATGAATTCTTTATGGCTGCCATTCTGATCTTTTCAAAAATGACACGCCCCTGACTTCTTGCCTTAAGAATGTCCTTTCTGGTCGGAGATATGTTTGCAATAAGAGTCCAAGAGATAGCAGTGTTGGAGTTCAAAGAGCCCTTCAGTAGATTATTTGACTGGGTGGCCTTGATAGCTATGCTAGGGTTCACTTGCATTTAAATCAATAGGTAGTGCTCACAACTTTCTTTGTTTGGGTTTGGTTTGGTTTCCAATAATTAGAGTTGAGCGAACCCGGACTGTAAAGTTCGGGTCCGTACCGAACTTTGGGGTGTCCGGGACCCGGACCCAGACCCGGACTTTTCAAAAAAAGTCCGGGTTCGGGTCCGGGGTTCTGGTAATTTTAATGAAAAATCTTAAAAATGCTGTAAAAAAGCCCAGGAAGGTTCACTGAAGAACACTTCTTTTTAGTCTGTCACTTTTCTTATTGCCGCTAATGCTTGCACATCTTTTATTCACACACAACATCTTTTCTTTGCCTAGAAAAGATGTTCTTCACACATTACATCTTTTCTTCATACATCTGGAAATAGAATAGAACACTTTACCTAAAACCGGGTGCGGAACCATACACATGCTCTTCAAACATCTGGATAGTGTGTTTGAAAATACAGCATAGAGAAGAGCATGCATATGGCTGCGCTCTTCACACACAGTTTGCAGATGTTTTCAGAACAGTGATATTATATCACTGATATGATATCACTGTTCTGAA
>BLSH010428864.1:241259-252132 GCA_018402905.1 Glandirana rugosa | reverse complement strand
AAATCCTGGCCTCGGGAAAAACGCTAAACCGTGACGCAGCGAAATTGACTGTTAACGCGCCAGCACGCTGCAACATGGGTTTGTTTTAAACGCAGGAAAAAAAGGGTGTTTATCTCGAAAGAAAACCACCATAAACTAGTGACGACGCAGTAAAGACTAACGGCGATATTTGTTTTCTTCTCGTTGTTAAAACGTTTTTTTTTTTTTTTTAAGAATGAAAAAGGATTTTATGTTTAGGTTTTTTTTTTTATATTTTTTTGTAAAAAAAAGTGGCAAAAACCGACTAAATATAAGAAGGAGTATAAACGCTATTTTTTTAGCGTTAGTCGCAATTGTGGGAAAAAAAGGACGCAAATTTTGTTTGGGTACAACGTCGCACGACCGCGCAATTGTCAGTTAAAGCGACGCAGTGCCAAATCGCAAAAAGGGCTCCGGTCCTAAAGTTGGAAATCCTTCCGGGGCTGAAGTGGTTAATACCTTGCATGGAGTTCTAAGAACATGTCTTAAGAATATTCAATATTCCTTGGAACATTTATTTGATTATTGTTTCTTAATCTTAGAGTTGGGCCAAATATCCCCCTGTTCTATTTGCACCACAACTCCCGAACATGTAAAAAGTTTGGACCCGTGCCACAAACTCTATTAAAGCCTATGGGACCTGAACTTGAAGAATCAAAGATCCCAATTTTAAAGGCTTATATGCAAGTTATTGGCCATAAAAATGGTATGGAGGACCAGGTACTGCCCGGGGAGACATGTATCAATGCAAACATTTTTTCTAAAAAAAGAAAATTTTTTTACAGGAGCAGTGATTTTAATGATGCTTAAAGTGAAACAGTAGAAATGAAAAATTCCTTTAAATATAGTGCCTGGGGGTCCCCTTAATCTGCCTGTAAAGTGGTGCATCTGTAGCACGTATAGAACCTACTCCGGCCAGCTCCTTAACAACCAGCTATCACTGTGCCCCGATTGGGCAAAGCTTTGCCCAATCAGAGCTTAGAATGCACTGTGCAGTGCTCAGTGCATTGTAGGGCTCTCAGTGGGCGAATATTCCACAGAGCGTCACGCGGCACAGTGGTGTAGTGGATAGCACTTTTGCTTGGCAGCAAAAGGGTCTCTGGTTCAAATCCCAACCCCAACACTACCTGCTTGGAGTTTGCAATTTCTCCCTGTGCCTGCGTGGGTTTCCTCCGGGTACTCTGGTTTCCTCCCACACTCCAAAGACATGCTAGTGGGTAAATTAGAACCTGTCTAAATTGGCCCTACTATATATGTGAATTGGGGACCTTACATTGTAAGCTCCTTGAGGGTAGGGACTGATGTGAATGTACAATACATATGTAAAGTGCTGCATAAATTGACCGCTATATAAGTACCTGAAATAAATAAAATAAATACATTTCAATGTTCGCAGAGCGGGCAAACAGGTAATGTTCGGGTCAAACTGCTCACCCAACTCTGCTTAATCTCCTAATTTTAATTGTGCTCTTTCCTTTACAGTGATCTTCATAGTGATATTCCAAAGATTTTGTGTGCCCCTATAATAGCATAAGGGGTGTTGCTAGGATTGTGAAAGACCTAGGGCACACTTGGGCAATTAGAGGAGGGGGAGCAGGATGCATTAAACAGTGGGCAGTAAAAGTGCTTAACGGGCCATGGTTAAAATACACCAGAGTCTATTACCTGTATATAGGGTACACAAATACCACAGTCCTTGTACCCACAAAATCACAAGTTAGAGTCTCACAGACACACATACATATCCGGACAATCAATACACACAATGATAGACAGAAAGCTAACTGTACAACCTCTGAGCCCTGGAGGAATGTGAGGGACTCCCAGTGGGCTAACATTTACCCCAGGGCTGGGTCCATGGCTAGATATGGGGGATTGGGAAACATTTAGTGCCAGTCACTTTACCTATCTTTTTAAAGATTTTATAGCTCAATTCAAAACAAGAGAAGGAGAAGAGCTGTAGTTAGTTACCAATGAGGAACACTTACAGATTCTACACATGCATACAGCTTGTAAAGCTTGTAAAGGACCTTCAAGCCGACACCAGCAGCACGGTATATAGCCCTCCAGCTGGCTAGCAGACATCTCAGTGTATTCTCTCCTGCCTCTGTGCATCTTCCTCAGGAAGGTCACCAGGCTCTGTGGGAAACCAGTGTTTATGATTTTTCTCCTCCACCAGGGTCCCCCTCCTGGTTCTCAATCTTGGTTAAGCTTCTTCCTGTGCCAAGCTGAATAGCTTCAGAGGACCACTACTGGCCTATCTTCAGGCCGTAGCACATTGCCTATGTTTGGCCCACACCAACTACAGGCCTAAAATGACAAATTATAGACAGCACACATTCCCTGTCCAAAGTCCAGGGGAAAGAGAGCCTCACAAAATCTGCCCAAAAACTTGTGCTCTCCGCCAGCATGCATCGCTGACACTAAAAATTCTAATATTTGACCAGAGAAAACATAAATATTCATAAGGCAGCTTGCCCCCTCCATTGTAATGCCAGAGGTACCAGTGACATTTACTGTCAGAAGGCAGAACCAACAGAAACACCTTGAGTTTAGGGGAAGACCAAATGAGTACAGACTATAAATCAGCATAGGCTATTTACCATCCAGAGAACTAAAATGAAATTAATTAATTTACATTACTTTGTAACCAGCATCTATTGAGAAAATAAATACTTTAGAGTTCAGAGTTCAGGTATAAGTAATGCACAGGGTTCTGGAGTACATAACCCATAGAATGCAGGGTTCAGGAATACATATTGCACAGGTGCAAGTGCAGAGGTCAGTCTACTTTAACTTTAACAGTAATTTCTTAACAAATACTTGCACAAATAGATATTTAACATCTTACATGAATCCTTGAACATCCACAAAATTTTAAGGCCTCATGCACACTGGGCATCAAAAACCCCGCTTTGTTTTTTCCTGCCTCTAAACGTCTCCTCATGTTAGCCTATGTGTCCATGCACACATATGTGTTTACAGGCATTTAGAGCCAGGAGTGTTTAGGGGCATTAAAAAAAACACAACACAGTTTTCAGCAGAAAAACACGCGTCTAAACGTGTCTAAACACACCTAAACGATAGGTGTGTTTAGGGACTGAGCATTCATTTATTTCAATGGCCAGAATAAATTCATATTCTGGCCAATGGGATGAATGATCCCCAAATGCCTGATGAGCCTAAACTCTCCTAAACTATTTTACAAAACACGGCTTTAGTTGCATTTTTTTTAAGCTGCTTTTCTCCTGTCATGAGGAAAGGAGTGCAGAAGAGCTGGGCAAGTGTTACGTTTGCATGAAGCCTGACAGGCAACAACCTCTTTCATAATGACTCCTTTTTATTAACTGGCACACATTTGTCAGTTCAACCGTCTCCCACCCGCTGTATAGTAATATGATGGCAGAGCTGGATTGCTCTCGTTCTGGGATGATGTCATATGACGTCTCTCCATTCCAATTGAGCATGCACGCGATTGGCAATGTCGGTGCCGGCATATCCCCAGGACATAGCTCGTCATCAACAGTGGTAAACAGCCAATGACCGCGGCTGTTTACCACGTGATCGGCTGTGTCCATTCACTGCAGATCAGAAATGTAAACACAGAGCGGTAACTGGCTGTTACTGGCTCTTCTCTCCTTACACACCATTTCCAGTGTGAGGAGAGAGAAGCCAGGGATAGAGTGAGTTACCGATCTGTGTCTCTCAGTGTACTGCACCAATCACAACAATAAAGATAACCTGTCACATTGCCCCATCAGCAGTGTACAATCCTCATCAGCAGTGTTACCCCCCCCCCCTCCAGTGCACCTATCACCCATCAGTGCCCATAAAGTGCACCTGTCACCCATCAGTGACCATCAGTAGTGTACTTGTCACCCATCCGTGACTGTAAGCAGTGTACCTGCCCTCCGTCAGTGACAGTCAGCAGTGCACCTGTTACCCATCAAAGACCATCAGCAGTGCACCTGTCGCACATCAGTGACCATCAGCAGTGCACCTGTCTCACATCACCTATCAGTGCCATCAACAGAATACCCGTCACTCAGCTGCCCATCACCAGAGTACCTGTCCTACAGCCACCCATCACCAGAGTACCCATCACACAGCCACCATCAGCAGTCTACCAGTCCCAGCCATGTCCAAAAAAGTTTACAACAGTGAGGAGGCATTTCAGATCCTAAGCATGACTGATGAGAGCAGCAGGAAGTTCTCACAGTCAAATTCTGATTCGGTGTTTGAACCCAATGAAAGCAGTGGATCGGCGACCAAATTGTAGGAAGAAAAGGTCCCTCTTAAAAGGATACGGCACTCTAAAAACCAGGCAGCCACCAGCGATAGACCCCAATATGAAATGCCCAGGCCCAGTACCAGTGCTGGAGTATCACATCCCCCAAATACCAGCAATGGAGGTTAATCCCCCAAATATCAGTTCTGGAAAAGACACTAAACAAATGATTAACATACTTAAAGGTGTCAAATGGAAACCAGGTTACCTTTTAGTAACAGCTGATGTAGCTTTGCTCTACATGGTTATCCCTCATGAAGAGGGACTGGAGGCCGTTGAACATTTTCTTAATCTCGACACCACCTTGCAATGCACCCAGAGACAATTCATTTTGGACCTTTTAGAATTTGCCATGACACATAACCATTTCTGGTGCCAGGGTGCCCACTATTTACAAATAAGGGGAGTTGCCATGGGGGCTAAGTTCGCCCCCAGTATGGCGAACCTCTTCATGGCAAAGTGGGAAGAGGAGACAATATGGAAGAATAGAAGACCAGAATTGATAATCTGGTATCGATATATAGATGATATTGTATTCATCTGGGAGGGTAACGAGGAATCAGCTACCCTCTTCTTGAATGAACTCAATAACAACACTAAAGGCATAGTACTTACTTATGAGCTGAGCTCCTCCTCTATACATTTCCTGGACTTGAACATCAGGGTACATGATAAAGAGTTAATCACAAGTACTTATTTCAAAAGTACAGACAGAAACAGCTACATCCCAATTGACTCCTGCCACCATCCCTCATGGCTATCAGCTGTGCCTAGGGGTCAGTTCCAGAGACTACGTAGGAACTGCACTAGGAAAGAGGATTACAAGGAGGAAGCCTTTATACTCAGGAATAGATTTTTGGAGAAGGGGTATAAAGCATCAGACATTGACAAAATCATCCAGGAAGTCGACCAACATGACCAACAGGTTTTGATTAAAAACAAAGATGTAGCAGAGCCCCTCGAAGGTAGTAGGGATATGAATTTCTCTTTCCTTACCACATATTCATGCCAGTATAAATTGGTCAAAAGGATTCTCAATAAACATTGGACAGTTCTTAGAAATGACAAAACACTCGACTCAATATTACCTGAAAGACCAGAAGTAATATTTAGGGGCACTAACAATCTCAGGAACAGGATAGCACCTAGTATACCAGACCCCCCCAAGCTACTGACCTTTTTTTCCCAAATGAAAGGGTACTACTTCTGCGGGAAATGCAGGGCATGTGAATTTAATATCTTACAAGGTAGGAAGGTCACTACATTTACCTCAAAACAAACAGGGAAATCATATGATATCACATCCTGCATTACGTGTGCTACTAAACAATTAGTATACCTTATTAAATGCCCATGTGGGCTAGACTATGTGGGGAGAACCACACACCCCCTATCGGTCCGACTAGCAGAACACGTTAACAACATCAAAAAGGGCTTTCCAGGACATAGTGTCTCCAAACACTATGACCTGAAACATGCTAGAGACCCAACCGGGACTCAATTCTTTGCAATAGAAAAGTTTGAACGACACTGGAGAGGAGAGAACCCCAAGAGGTGCATATCCAGGGCAGAAGCGCACTGGATCTATCTTTTAAAATCTTACCAGCCCTTAGGGCTTAATGTTGAGTGGAACATTAACTGTTTTATTAACAACAGCTAAGGGACTAACATCATGCACACCAGTTCCCAATTTCGAAGTGTGCCCTAGGCCCCCTCATTATCTCCAATTAGGGGAGCTTGGTAAATCTAACATATACTAGCGCCAGCAGTGGTCCCCTCTTTATTCTAGGTGGGGGGAGGGTACATTGTAGTGACCCACCATAATATGATATAAGTCCAAATAGATATGCATCAGGGATTATAAATACCCCCAGCTACAGGGACCACATATACCCTCAGCTATACTGCACCTTATCCGTCCTTATATATTAGCTAAGCTGAATAAACAGAAATGGCCATTATTTACCAACAATTTCAGTTTTGTTTTCAGTACTGATCAATGGGGGACCAATAATGACTATTCAGTGTTTCCCCCATATACTCCATTCAGTGGAGGCAGTGGTCATAAGTGCATCCCTGGAACATTACTGCAAAGTGTTGCAGGACATTTTTCTGTTCCAGCTTAATAATAAATATAAATCAGGGACTATACTGTGATTACCCATCTAAAATTCAAATAGCACGATTGCTACCAAACATATTTCGAGATTGGGAGCCGGTTTTCGAGTTGATATAGTTTACAGAGACAATTGCGGCTTCCGAGTAGTAATCAGTGTCTGATGTATGACAAAAATACTGAGGAACAATGCCATTGGTCCTCGGGCGGTGATTATTAACATAAATAGGCGTGAGACGTGAGTGTGGGCGTGCCCCGGACGACGTCATTTATGATGAAACCGGTAAAGGGCGGACGCACGGACCCACCACTCACGCCTATCTAGCTGGGTCATACTGATACTAAGGAATTGTAGACGGCAGACGGCCGAGCTGTACCTCATTGCTTTTATACACATGTGAGTTTGGATCTATTAGTTTTTACTTACTAAAACTGTCTAAGGATTTTACACCATGTTGGCCCCTATATTTTACATGCGGAATGAGAGATAACCCCCCGCCATATGGGAAGTGGAGCCTTCACTCTAGCCGGGATCAGCTGAGCAACAGAGCTGCTAATCATCCCTAGCACAGAGCACACACAGGAGCCAGAGTTTATATCAGTGCAGAGGAATCTGATTGGGAAGTGAAGAGGGTGGCAGATGGCCAATATAAGTCCTATCACATCTAGTATATGTAAGTGCATAACCACCCCCACACCAGTCATCACCCATAGCAGTTTTACACTATGTTTTCTTATTTCTCTATTTTATATGATGACGATCGACGCTGAGGATCACTAGGACTATTACCTGTGGCTTTGAGATCATTCCCTCACCAAATAACCTAACCCATTATCCTAAGAATTTGAGATTTACAGCTTGAAATAACCCCCCCCCCCCCATGTGGGTAGTGGAGTCTTCACTCTAACTGGGACCAGCTGAGCAACTGAGCTGCTAATTATCCCTAGCACAGTGCACACACAGGAGCCAGAGTTTATACCAGTGCAGAGGAATCTGATTGGGAAGTGAAGAGGGTGGCAGGCGGCCAATATAAGCCCTATTACATCTAATACATGTAAGTGCATAACCACACCCACCCCAGTCATCACCCATAGTAGTTTTACACTATGTTTTCTTATTTCTCTGTTTTATATGATGACAATCGACACTGAGGAACACCAGGACTATTACCTGTGGCTTTGAGATCATTCCCTCACCTAACCTATCATCCCAAGAATTTGGGACTTACAACTTGGTAAGGGAAGAGTGCACACAGAGGTGTTTTTTATCTTCCCTGGCTTATACTATTCATTGGTGAACTGGGACTATACCTTTCACTTTTAGTTTATATACATGTTTTGTGGACATATCATTACCATTTTGGTTTCCAGTGGTGGTATATCACTTATCATTTTGTGCTAATCTATAGACTGGCCAGCATTTTTCTAATATTGGGACATTATCATGTATTAATTTGCTGATGATTCAGTTGAATAGGGTTATATAATTTGAATAAGGGTATCTACACTTTTAATGCAATTTTTCATTTACTTTGCCTTTGAAAGAACTAGCGCTGCATAACTTTTATATGTTGTTGATTATCGGTATAGGTTGTGAATCCTTATATATGCATAGCAGCTGGTGATTTGATTATAGAAATCCTCCAAATTGGGAGCGCAGATACATAATATATATACTTTTAACTGTCAGATCCTAAGCATGACTGATGAGAGCAGCAGGAAGTTCTCACAGTCAAATTCCGATTTGGTGTTTGAACCCAATGAAAGCAGTGGATCGGCGACCAAATTGTAGGAAGAAAAGGTCCCTCTTAAAAGGATATGGCACTCTAAAAACAAGGCAGCCACCAGCGATAGACCCCCAAGATGAAATGCCCAGGCCCAGTACCAGCACTGGAGTATCACATCCCCCAAATACCAGCAATGGAGTGTCAATCCCCCAAGTATCAATTCTGGAGTGTCAAATCTCCTAAGTATCAGCACTGGAGTGTCAAATGCCCCAAGTACCATCACTGGAGTGTCACATCCCCCAAGAGTCAGGGACAATACATACCTCCCAGTTGCTATTGCCAACCCAACATGGCTACCTTCCAACTCGGGATCAGCAAGCATTCCCCCTTTCACCACAGAGCAAGGTGTGCAGGCCAATACTGAAAATTTTCTGAAATTGTTTTTTTATTTATTTTTGCCTGACACTTTGCTCCAATTTATTGTGGTCCAGACAAATCTATTTACCCAGCAGTATTTTGCTAATGACTCCAGATCATCCTATGCCGATCTATATGAGTGGCGACATCTGACTTTGGAGGAGTTCAAATTGTTTATGGGCCTCGCCCTTTACATGGGGCTTACAAAAAAAAAAATGAAGGACATCCGGCTAGTAATTATAGAATATATTCCAAGCAAAAGAGCCAGATATGTAGTCAAATTCTGTAAGCTGTGTGAAAGAGCCACAGGATATCTGTATACGTTCCACATATATGAAGGAAGAGATTCCTAGATTCAGCCCCCTGCGTGCCCAACCTACGTTGGCACAACCAGAAAAATTGTATGGGACCTGGCATACCCACTTCTGCAAAAAGGTTATCACATCTACCTCAATAACTTTTATACCACCATGCCCCTTTTCAGACACTTCCACGAAATAGTCATGTCCCTCATCCACCAGCAAAGACCCCTCTCCCCCAGAAAACCTTCGCTCTGATACTGTAAGCCGTCTTCATGAGCGTCATTTCCCGGAGAGCATTCCACTAACTGAAGCAGGCCGAAGAACCCAAAAAAGATGTTGCGTATGCAGCTAAAGAGGAGTTAGAAGAGATTCTGTGTTAAAGAAGATGTGCTGCTCAAATCTTGAAACACTCTTCATTAACTGCAAGCCGTTCTATTCGCCGCGGGAGTTTCATTCGTTCATTCTGGTGAGTGTTTACATCCCTCCACAAGCGCACGTGAGCTCAGCTTTACAGAAACTTGCTGAGCAGATCACAGAGACAGAACAACAACACCCGGACTCTGTTTTAATCATTCTTGGGGACTTTAATAAAGCCAATCTCTCCCGTGAATTGCCAAAATACAGACAGCATGTTACATGTCCCACAAGAGACAGTAATATATTGGATCAATGTTACACCACAATAAAGGATGCATATCACTCTGTTCCACGAGCAGCTTTGTGACGTTCGGATCACCTTCTGGTTCATCTTATACCGACCTACAGGCAGAAACTAAAATCAGCTAAACCTGTATTAAGGACTGTAAAAAGATGGACTAATGAAGCAGAGCAGGACTTACAATCTTGTTTTGATCTCACTGACTGGAGTATTTTTGAAGCTGCTGCCACCGATCTGGATGAACTCACAGAGACCGTAACATCATATATCAGTTTCTGTGAGGATATATGCATTCCTACCAGGACTAAACTAAATTACAGCAATGACAAACCGTGGTTCACTGCAAAACTCAGACAGCTCCGTCAGGCCAAAGAAGATGCTTACATGAAGGGGGACAATGTCTTGTATAAACAGACTAAATACACACTGGAAAAGGAGATCAAAGTGGCAAAGAGGAATTATTCTGGTAAAATAAGGACTTTACTTCGAACGACTCCGCATCAGTGTGGAAAAGTCTAAAAGAAGATCACCAATTACAAGACACCACCCCCCCAGCATTGTGGAGAATCAACGACTGGCAGACGATCTGAACGAGTTTTACTGCAGGTTTGAAATAACACCCATCCCCTGCCCTGAACGCTTCCCCACACAACCATTCACACCATTCACAACTCCTGCAACCCATCCTGTACACCTTTCCAAACAACCGTTCACACCATTAACAACTCCTGCAACCCGCCCTGAACACAATCAAGCGCTCTCATCATTAACACCTCCTGCATCCCCCCTCTCCCCCACACCTGCAATTCAGATCAGCGAGGATTCGGTGCGCCATGTCTTCCGGAAGCAGAAAAGGAAAAAAGCACCAGGCCCAGATTGTGCTACACCAGCCTGTCTGAAATCCTGTGCTGACCAGCTGGCCCCCATCTTCACAAAGATCTTCAACAGATCGCTGGAGCTGTGCGAAGTCCCTTCATGCTTCAAACGCTCCACCATCATCCCCATCCCAAAGAAATCCAAAATTACAGGACTAAATGACTACAGGCCTGTGGCTTTAACATCCGTAGTCATGAAGTCATTTGAAAAACTGTTGCTGGCCCACCTAAAGGACATCACTGAACCCTTGCTGGATCCTCTTCAGTTTGCCTACAGAGCAAACAGGTCTGTGGACGATGCAGTAAACATTGGACTGCATTATGTTCTGCAACACCTAGACAGACCGGGGACTTATGTGAGGATCCTGTTTGTGGACTTCAGCTCGGCCTTTAACACGATCATCCCAAACCTCCTCCTGCCCAAACGAACTCAGCTCTCCGTGCCCGCCTCCGTCTGTCAGTGGATCAACAG
>BLSH010428864.1:72855-88701 GCA_018402905.1 Glandirana rugosa | reverse complement strand
GTTCATCTGGATAAAATAGTGAGAGTAATCGTTGAATAGAAGTTTAGAGATGAAGTAGGAGGTGACCGAGGTGGGTGATTGAGTGAGTGACGGGTCCTCTAGTCGTTACCGAAGTTTTATTCTAACTATGTTATGTACTTCTCAAGATCTCTGGATATAAAACGAATATCCAGTTCCGATCTCAACTCGCTTGGAGACCTTCAAACCCAAGACGACCATGCCGGCTTGAAGCCCTGTTTCAGGCCCAAGCCCAGGTCTGTCTTGGGCTTGTAAGCGTGCCTGGGGCTTGGGGTAACTTTAGTTACCCCTGGGCTTGAAAATCCGTGTTTTTACAGACATTGTTTCAGGACCTTTCGGGATCTCCCGACGTTTTCCTTCATTCACCCCCATTCTCATCCCGTTCATTAATCAGGCAAGGATCCCACAAGACTTGTCTGTACCTTGTGCAGAATAAACATTTAGACCGGACTCACACAGCCATTCGTATACTTGTTTTTTTGAATAGGCCTCAATACAAAAAAAAAACATGTTGGCTACCTCCTCCTACTCCTCTACCACCGCCACTTCCTCCTACACTGCCTAGTCAACCTCTAGGCTCCTACTCCACATCCACCCCCCTTCCCATTTTTTTATTTGATTTTAATTTATTTTCCCTATCCCCATTTTTTTGTAGGGCACTTGCCCTACTCTTACCCCCACTTACTTCCTTTTGCAGCCCTCTAGGGCTTTCCAGGACTTTGTTACAGACATTTTTGTGCCTAAAAGTTCGGGTCCCCATTGATTTCAATGGGGTTCGGGGTCCGTGCGAATGTTCGGGTTCTGTCTGGACCCGAACCCGGACTTTGTCCCGAAGTTCGGCCGTACCAGCAGAACCCAAACTTCCAGAGGTTCGCTCAACTCTAGCCTTGACCTATAAGCAAAATATAGGTCTCTAGAACTCTTCATGTATTGTATCAATCTTATTTTGAAGCCATTGCTGATCTCCTGGGCAGTGAGTGAGTTAGTGGGTGGAGCCAGTGGAGGATGAAGTAGAGATTTGAAGATAAGTTGCTAATGAGAGTGATAAAATAGGTCTACTTGGCAGTGTGGAGGCAGGAATTGTATTTTTGAAGGCAGGTTTATATTAGTTGAAATCTTTCTGAGACTTAGTCTTATGCCACAGATGCTGAAGGGAACAGCATCATTTTTCAGACTTCTGTTATCTGTTTGTCAAGGTTAGAGGGGTTGGGGACTGATTCTGTGTGTAGTGAGGTGGGCAAGTGCAACCAGGGAGGATGACGATGAACTGTTGTGGACAGAAGTGGCAAGGTTGGGGCAGGACAGGGGTGAGAGTTTGTCATACAGGTGGTCAGTAGCAGAGTAGGGAGAGAAGGGTTAAGGTGGCAAATATAATTGTTGAGCAGTTGGAAGGAGAGGAGGAGGAAGACAATGAGAGAACAAAACTAATAAGGTAGTGATCAGAGAGAGGAAAAGTATTGTTGGAGAGGTTGCACAGAGTGAATAAGTAGGAGAAAACAAGGTCAATGGTGTTGCCATTAGAGTGAGTAGAAGCATGTATCTATTGCTTCATGTCAAAAAAGAGTTTAGACTAAAAAGTAGCAGTGTTTGAATTAACAGGGATGTTAAAGTTGCCAAAAATGATTGTAGGGATTTCAGAAGAGAGAAAGTTTCCCACCCCATCTCCCTTCTGTCCACTGAGTCTGAGTGAGTGGGTCCAGAGAAGACCATCATGGGAGAAGGAAGCAAGAGAAGCAGCGTCAGAGTGGGCTTTCCCAGTACAATATAAAAGGAGGCTGGTCTTGGGAAGAAGAGGAATGGAAACTAAATTGTGTGGATTGCAGCTGCTGCTAGGGGGTGTGGGGTGATTGGATAGTTGGGCACAGGCAAATGATGGAGGACCAGGGTTTGAGAATATATCTCCAGAGTTTAGTAGAAGAAAAAGTGTGAGGGAGGCAATATGGGAGTGTGATTTATATGAAGGAACATGCCCCAGTTTCCTGGAGGTTGTATTAGCTTGTGAGTTTCAAATTAGCAGGAGTTGGTGAGTGTAGTAATAAGGAGAGAGCAGACATTAGGGTTATATATATATAAGCTGTGCAGTGGAGAAGAGGGATGGAGGAAAGAGAGTTTAAGGAGAGAGGACACAACTGGCAGAAGGAGTGGTAGATAGTGCTTGTTACAGAGTGGAATGAGCTGAATGGGGAAACAAGGTCACCTGCAGTCTGTTTCGTGTTTTTCAAAGTAGTTTTCTGTGTATTTTTGCATCTTGCAATTGCTGAAGTAAAGAGCCTGAAGTACTCCACTTAAATAAAAACTCACTTATAGAAAGAACCCCAACAAATTGTTTCCCCCATAACTGTCATCTAGCTTTATACTGTTAAGGGTCAGGGTGGCTGTTATTCAGTTAATCAATCATTCAATCAATCAATCAATCAATCAGGAGTTAATAAGGGATGTCTGGCTAGTAGTGTAAACTTTTCACATCAGAATCAGCCTTGTAGGAGAACAGAGTTGTAAAGATAGGAATGGTCCATAATTTAGGTAAGACACTAAAGGACTATATATACAATAATGTGGGCAGGGCTACAGATGGTTGAATCAGAAACATGCTAGAGGCACGTAAACACAATGAAAGCAATCTATTTTCAGTTCTGGGTGGAAGTGAAGCAGCAGAGAGACATAAACACAATGAAAGCAATATGTTTTCCGTTTTGGGTGGATGTGGAGCAGCAACTTACCTTTGGAGAGAGAGAGAAGAGTATTCAGATGAGACATTTAGGTTAAGTGGTGCCTGAAGTGCTCCCACTTAAAGTGATTGTAAACTATCACCTTGTAAAATAACCCATTCAGTTTAAAATATAAATGAAAGGCAAACATTTGTGTATAGATATAAAAATCATTTTAAATACCTTTTTTGTTAGGAATCACATTCCCTCTGTTCTCAGCTGCATAAAAGCTGGGGGAGGAGAAGCAGCAGTGCAGCAATCTTACTAGTAAAAGCCTGCGTGGGGAGGGGCCAGGACAAGTCTGAGCTTTAGAGGAGAGCAGCCTGAGTTCTCAGTGGAGCTAGAGAACTGACCATTATGTGTTCTCCTGTTAGTGTGGTCATTGTTTAAAAGGAAAGCAGAAGGACTGGCAGGGTGTTTTTGACGGCACTTGTTTTTGACTGCACTTTTCCTGAATGATGAAAGTCAGCAGAACTTTACCACATTCACTAAGCTAAGGGTCAGTTACATTAGAGTGTGCAATTTCCCTTGCAAAATGAACAGCCTATTTGTCTTTAGTAAATCAACCCCGTTGTGTTGAAGTTGAGGTTTAATGAAAGCTAGAGATAACCCTCCTTTGTTGCATTTGCGAGGTGTGAGTCTCAATTTTTCATAAAACTAACAATACAATATAATATGGTCTGATGAAAAACATAAATATGTCCTTTTTAATGGCAAATTATATAAATAATTTTCTGGAGTGGGAGAAAGGGTGTATAATTGGTTAATTGTTCTCATCTACCTAGCCTATGTCTTCTGGTTAAAAGTCTGTTTCTCAGAGTATTTCTTGAACCTGACTATTTTCATATATGTCTGAAATGTCATTTTATTGAGTACAGTAGCACAGTATCTGACTTTAGTTATATAAAGCAATACTTTTCATATTAGTAAGTTATGTGATGAGTGAATCAGTTCACATTTAATGTGAACCAACAAGTTGCATTTGTTTTTCTTTTCTTGACTTGTGTAGTTCTCTGTAGAAATTGTGTATATTAATATTTAGGCAAGACAAAAATGTGTAAACTGTTGATTTTTCTTATTTAGTTATCATTTTAATAACCCAGATTCATAGACCTGATGGTGAATTTAACACAAAGCTAAAATTGGTCTTCCTAAAAAAGATACAGGCTTTCTGATACTAGACTCTTAATGGTCCATCCCCCTTCCTTATATGCCAAACTTTTAGCTAGGACCTTGGCCAACAGACTTTTCACCAAACTTCAAAAATAGATATATTTGGACCAAACGGGTTTTATTCACAGCTGTTAATATTAATTTGTTGAATGTTTCTTAATATAAAATTATCCAAGGACAATCCTTGTAATGGAGCTTTGAATAGGGTGGAATGGCAATATCTTTGGGAGGTAATGTCTGGCTTAGACCTTGGGCCCAATTTCTGTAGTTGGGTGCATCTTCTATATGCAAATTAATCCGCTTAAATTAACCACCTCAGTACCGAGCCTGTTTTTTGGGTTCGGTGTTTACAAGTTAAAATCAGTTTTTTTTTTGCTATAAAATTACTTAGAACCCACAAACATTATATATATTTTTTTCTAACACCCTAGAGAATAAAATGGCAGTCATTGCAAAACTTTATGTCACACCGTATTTGCGCAGCGGTCTTCCAAGCGTGCTTTTTTTTTAATAAATTCAGTTTTTTAGTTAAAAAATATATTGTTACGCCGAGTAAAATGATACCCAACATGTCATGCTTCAAAATTGTGTCCGCTTGCGGAATGGTGACAAACTTTGCAGCTTAAAAATCTCCATTGGTGACGTTTAAAAAATTCTACAGGTTAGCAGTTTTGAGCTACAGAGGAGGTTTTTATGATTTTTATTGACTAAATAGACACACTTCTTTGGCCATTTCTAGAGTGCTCTTTGTAATACACACAATGGCTGTGCTTATATGGGTTTCTGCCCAACCTCCAACTTTTGATTTTTTGCTGTTGGAACTAGATAGAATCATTGCTCTTGAAAAAAAAAAAATCAATCTCAGGGTTCTACTCATAGCTGTACATTATTATGGTTTTGATGACTGGCCTATCGGTCAACCCCTCAGGCATACACACACTGTGGGAGCAGTAACCCTTTACACTTCACTTGCTAACATTTCTGGTATAGATAGAACGTATAACCCCTGTACTAGCTTACATATTGTGCTTAGGTATCTTACTGTAGAACTTCAAATGCTGATACATGTTGATATGTAATCTGTTAAAGCCTACTCCTTTGTACCTGACAATATCATTACTTCATTTGAAATTAGCTTTGTCGAAAATTTGGCAGATTTGTGTGTGCCTTTTTCTTTTGTTTTATCTTTTGCTTGTTTCTGTTAAAATGTAAATCAATAAACATTATCTGATTAAAAACTATTTTTTAATTGATATAATGTATTCCTATTTAACTGTTAGCAGGATATTGATATAATATGCTGGAAGCCTCTTGTATACAGCAATATGCTTTACTTTATTGGAGAAATATCAGAACATGGCTTTTCATGGAACAGGAACAAGGAGCATACAACTACATATACTGGGAGAGACAACACTTCCTCTGATTACATCACCACAGATACACACTACAGTGCCACATGATGGAAAGATAGGTATAATGCACACAGTATACAGTCAGTTTATAAGCAACATTATGTTACATGCTGTTGTCCTTTCCAACATTAACATCTTATCAACCTCTAGTAAACTCTATAAAGTGCTAATAACTTATTTCCCTTTCTCCCCATTATTTGTTGCTATTTTTTTTATTTGTATATTTTTTTGTTGCCAGTAATATTTATTCTTGTATTGGTTTGTTTGGTAATGATCATTTTTTAATGTTGTATTACAAATGTAATGGTATAGTACAATAACTATTTTTTTTTGGTCTATGGATTGCATAGAAAATAAAATACTTTTTGCAAGACAATATTCACCATAAGAAAACCTTGTTTGTCTGAGAAAAAAAGAATATATATGTATTAGTTTGGTTATCTTACCAAGTAATCAGGCCCATTACAAAAATGTTAAAATAATATGGGCTTACCTATGTTTCATAACCCAAACTCTCATATCAATAGAAACCTGCCAAAGGTTCTAACTTTCCCACATTCTTCTTGTATTTAGGGATTTATTATTCCTTATTTTTACCTATATATTGTATACTGTCAGTAAAATAACATACTTCTTGTCCTAGAATGCCAAAAATGTTCACTCACTGTACTGTATCTTTGAGGGAGTAGCACTGTCACACCAGGACATGACATATTTAGGACTACAGGACACTTCCCCTTCTCCTCTTCTCTACAGCATAGGGGAGATGTTTTGTATTCCACAGAGATAACTGGAAAATGATAGGAGTGTAGCACAGACAGAAAACACAGGAAGGTATCAGCTCACAAGATTTTTGGCAAGATCAACAGGTGTTTTTTGGCAATCATTGAACACATATAACAAATCACTTTCAAGGCATATTTAACACACCAAAAAGGAGAAAATAAGAATAAGGGTCAATGCACCATTGACAGCCTGGAAAGTTGTTTCTGTTCCGTGCTAATAGATCTTATTTCTATCAGTGGTCTTCTACAATGCACCAAGAATTAGCCTAAATTAATTAGACTGTGATTCTCTCCATGTGTCACAACTGACAACTTGCCAACAAGCTGTGCTAGAATCCTGTGTTTTGTTCTCAACCCTCAGTATTCCCGAGTGTGACTCGGAGTTAATTTACAGTGCCAAAAGTTGTAACAACCAAGCCACACTCGGGATTACCTTGTTAAATGACACTGCATTTTCTTACCTTGTCCCTGAGATCCCGCAATGTCCCCAGCGGTGTTCTCCGGCCAGATTACTGCCCAATGCATAAAGGTTCCAGGATCCATCCCCTGCGAGCGGTGTGACGCACGGGGGCAGAGCTGGTGGGAATTTCAAAAAGTTAAAAATGCATACGCAATATTTAGATTGCTTTACTGTATCAAATCAGTACACTTGTCCAATGCTTTGCCCAGCGCCCTGCCTGCACCTGCTGTGATCTTTCTGCCTGGAAAACTGAAAGCATCCATGGCATCCAAAAGGTGTCCCTCTACATGATCCAAAGCGCTTCTGGAGCAGCTAGAGGACAGAAACAGCGACTTAGAATCGCTTGCAGAATGTATCGATAGTGAGTACTGGACCCGAGCTCAAGTGCGGTGTGCACTTGGTGCTCTATTGAATGCAGTACAAATAACTTACTTTACTGGAGCACCTGGTATGAAAGTGGACATCAAGGATGACAATCCCCTGACGTACCTTCAACTATTGCTGACGGAGGAGGTGATAGAAAAAATCGTCACTAAAAACAAACCGGTACCAGGAGCAACAGTCCGCTACTTCTCATAGGAGGTTTTCAAGAAGTAGAATGTGGGAACCAGTCATCAAAGACGATATTTGGAAGTTTCTGGGCCTAATAATTCTTCAGGGAGTGCTGGGGAAACCCCTGCAAAAGTGGTATTGGACCACAAATAAATTGCTTGTCACTCCATTTTTTGGCACCGTCATGTCGGAATCCAAATGTTCCTTGATTATGAAATTCTTGCATTTTGAAAATAATGAGGAATTTGATGAAACTACTCATCCTGCCCCAAAACTGAAAAAATTTGGGAAGTATCCCAAATGATTATAACAAATTTCCAACTGAGCTATGTGCCAGATAGAGACATCAGCATAGACGAAACTCTAAAGGCCTATAAGGGAAAGCTCAGCTGGATACAATTCATTGCGATTACAATTCAAGCGAGCACGGTTTGGCATAAAATTGTTTATGCTATGTGAATCAGCGACTGGCTACATTTGGGACTCCATCCTTTACACTGGAAAGGGAACGACAATTGATGATAAATACAGTAATTATGGAATTGCAACATCTTCTGTTCTTTCCCTCATTGAGCCATTACTAAATCATGGCTATTGTGTTACTACTGACAATTTTTACACTTCCCCTGAACTGTACGAGTAACCATAGGTGCAGAATAAAACAGACACCTATGGTACTGTTAGGGCTAACCGGTGCGACCTGCCATCAATTTTTGGAAAAAAGAAGCTCAAGACTGGAGAAATGGTTGCCTGGCAGAAAGGAAAAATGATGGCACTGCGATGGCGCAACAAAAAAGATGTGCGCCTAATGAGTACCGTGCATAACACCGCCACTGTTATGGTACACACGAAAGGTGGAAAGTACATCATAAAGCCCCAGTTAGTGCTTGACTATAGTAACACCATGGGAGGTGTCGACAGAGCTGATCAAGCAATGACATTTTATCCTGCAATGCGCAAGCAACAAAAAAAATTACAAAAAGATTTTCAGGTATCTTTTGGAACAATGTTTATGGAATGCCTACATTCTGCACAAAAAAAGAGTGACAAGCCTGTGGTTCATGCAGACTTTATTTGGAGAGTTGCAGAATGCATTTTTGGCAAACACCATCAATGGCTGCCAACAGATCTGGACATCGTGCTGTTGGGGTTGTCAACCCTGAACGCCTGACTGGTCAACACTTTATGGACTAAATACCACCAACTGCAAAGAAGTCAGCACCCACAAGGATGGGTGTGGTTTGTTGTTCAAAGAGGGATGACAAGGGAAAGAAAATCCGCAAGGAAACCAGATTCCATTGTCCTGATTGTGACGTCAGACTTTGTGCAGTACCTTGTTTCAAAATCTATCATACCCGGGATGTTTACTAAACTGTATTATATTTCAGTGACTTAGTAATATTGCACCCTTTTTTGATCAAATGTCAGTGTTTTTGGTTTGATTATGTTATTGAATAAAATGTATTATTATTATTATATTATTAGTTTTTGTCATTATTTATAATTTATTATATTATAATTTATAATTTTGTGTTTCAAACTTTATCATATCCAGGCTGTCTACTAGACTCTAGTTTGGACAGGTTTAAGTAAGTCATTCCTAGGATTTACAGGCCTACAATATAAAATGCCAAATTTCCATGTAAAACAATGTACCGCTTTTAGACAAAAAATCTGACAGAATCATACCGCCAGGGAGGTTAACAGCATGTACTGTACTGCATCTCTTTTAGAACCTCATTACAGGCTTTTTAAGATTTATGTAGTTGTGGACTCTGCTTAAAGGCTAAATTCACCTTTTTTCACTTTTATTTTTTTTTCTAAATTCCAGCTCCCCATGTACCAATACAACATTAATGCACTTCTTTTGTAAAAATAAAACAGCTTTTATCTTATTATACACACACTTACCTCACTCTTGTCATGGATGTTTAAAAACCCTGCTCCATTACTTCTGCCTTACTTCCTGGACAGACTTTAGGTCATGACACAGGAAGGAGTTGGCCAGCTGAGGGGAGATGATGCAGGGTGTGTGCTAATGGGATCAGTTGGTCAACTACTTCCTGTGTCATGACCTAAAATCTGTTCAGGAAGTAAAGCAGAAGTAATAGAGCAAGGTTTTTAAACAGCCATAAAGACAGCGTGGTAAGCATGTGTAGGATAAATGGAAAGCTGTTTTATTTTTGTAAAAGAAGCACATTAATGCTATATTGGTATATAGGGGAGCTGGAATTTAGAAGAAAAAAAAAAAGGTGAACAAAGGTGAACTTAGCCTTTAAGCAGGGTAAGAGAAGACACTAAAGAACAACAAAAGAGTCAGGTGCATGGATATGTGCAAAAGCCATGTGAATATGAAAGGTAAAAAGACTCATAGGACCAAATGAGAAAACATAAAACAGATCAACAGGGGGAGCGCTGTCCCAGTAAACAGTTCAAACTGTTTACCGGGACAGCACTCCCCCTGTTGATCTGTTTTAAGAGAAGACACTTATACTATTGAATAAAGAAAATTCTTTTACTAAAGATATTACAACAGAATCAAAATAAAGTGGTGGTTAATGAAAAGAAGATAGACGAGAGGTCACAGATTCCAGAATCTCAAAACAATATCAAAACTCAGTAACATTTACAAATGTATAGATGGGCAATTAAAACTGGGTATTGTATATGATAAAAAAAAAAAATACAAAGTACAGATTATCAGTTGATACAGTTGATACAAAATAGTGTTTTTTTTTATTAAAACTGCAGCATGTAAAATCTGGTGCAGCTCTGCATAGAAGCCAATTAGCTTGCAGGTTTAACTGTACATACTGAAGTTACAAGCTGATTGGCTATCATGCACAGCTGCACCAGATTCTGAGTGCAGCAGCTTTAGTAAACCTCCCTCTATATCTTTCTTTAGTTTATGCAAAACTTTTCTTTTGTCAGATGAAGTTTGGTACTACTATTCTTCAGTTGGTTAATTTGGTCATCCATCACGTTAAAGGAGTTGTAAAGTCTCAAGTTTTTCACCTTAATGCATTCTATGCATTAAGGTGAAAAACCTTTCTTGCTGCAGCTGCCCCCCCACAGAGCTCCCCTTTTTCTTATCTGAGCAGATCCTTTCCAGCATCAAGGATGAGCCCAGCAGCTCCAGCCGCTGTCTCAGGTCCTTATTGCATAGATTGATAGCAGCAGGAGCCATTGCCTCCCGCTGCTGTCAATCAAATCCAGTGACACGGGAGCCAGGGGTGGGGCCGAGTCCTGCTGTCTGTGTCAATGCACGGGTGCCCCCATGGAAATCGGCTCTCCGTGGGGGCACTCACCGAAGAGGGGGAGCCAGGAGTGCCACTGGGGGACCCCAGAAAAGGAGGATAAAACCCTTGCACGGGGCAGGTAAGTATGACATGTTTGTTTTGAAGGAATTCAGTCATAAGATATGAAGGCTGTGAATGCTGATCTTTCCTTCTAGAAATGCAAGTTGCTTGGCTGTTGTGCTGAAACTCTAGCTATCACATACTTGGAAGCCAAGTTAATGAGAGGGCTTCCCTTACATCTCCTGTCCCATTTTCCCTGGAGTTGATGACAAAGTATAACAGGACACAAAGTGGCATATGTGCCTATAGGTGGCCCTGGCTGGGAGACACTGCAGTCTGTGTAGCAGGCAAACTGGTACCTGGCAGATTCAGGAACTTTGATGCAAGGTCAGGTAGTCAGGGATTAGCAACAAACAAGCAGCAGAATTACAGAATCAGGAAAAAGAAGCACAATCAAGTCTGGACTGAGGTCACTGTCAAGTAAGCAGAGAAGGTCCTGCATCACCAGGCAGGAGACAAGGTGGGGGCATAAGCTGGAGTCAGCAATAGAGTATCAAGAGTAAGCAGAGTCAAAAAAAACTGGGTCAGAACACAAAATCAAGCATACTGCACCCAAGTGAATGAGATTTCACTTACTACTTTCACTTGCATCGCTCCCATTCCAGGATAGACTTTATCTTAATAGATCACCACCATTTAGATCTCCTCCTAGCAGCTAAGATTGAAACTTTCATCATCTCCGACCATGCCCCTGTCTGTCTAAAAATAAAAGTCCCCTCGGTCCATTTAAAACATACTAATTGGAAACTCAATGACTCCATTCTCCTTAGCGAATTAGATAAAAAAAGATAGAGACTGATCTGACCCTATACTTCACAGAAAACACCTCACCTGAGGTGTCCCCTGGGGTACTATGGGAGGTCCACAAAGCCTTTGTTCGGGGAAAATTTATAGAATTAAGCTCCCGGAAGAAAAAGGAGGATGCCCAACTCCAGACGCGACTCCTAAAACATATTGCCTCCCTTGAAAGTCAACACAAGTTGCATTCCTCCCCGTCCCTTTACCACTCCCTAACCATGAAATGAAAAGAACTAAAAGCACTTTTCCACAAAGAGCAGAAAGCAAGATATAGAATAGTCTCTCAGAGCATGTACAAGTGGAGTAATAAGCCTAGCTGCACCTTAACCAGATCCTTGCAGCAAAAAAAAGGCAGCAGCCTACATAGCCCGCATCCACACTTCCACACAAGCTAATTCTGTAGTTCATGACACTAAATCTATAGCGAGCGAATCTCGCACTTTCTATCAAAAGTTCTACCACATCCATAGGCAAACTACAAATCTAGATGAAAGGGAAACACTCATTCACTCCTACTTAACACAAGTGAACCTACTTGAGCTTCCCACCTCCTCTCTTGTGGCACTGGAGTCGGACATAACAACCTTTGAATTACTAGAGGCTCTCAAGTCCATGCCTAACGGTAAGGCACCCAGCTCGGATGGCTTGTCTGTTACCTACTACAGAGCCTATGCTGATATTCTACTCCCGAAACTCTCATATTATGCCAATAATGTTGAAGACTCTGGTGCCCTAAGAGTGGAAACCTTACACACCCATATCACAGTCATCCCCAAAATCTGTAAAGATCCCAATGTGGCAATTATAGGCCACTTTCATTATTGAACAATGACACTAAACTGTACGCCAAGGTGCTGGCTAATAGATTGCTCCCCTGATACCTAAATGGGTTTCCAGGGATCAAACAGGTTTCATACCTTGGAGGGAAGCATGTGATAACTCCCTACGTGCGTTGTCCCTAATCTCATATGTATGGGAGACTTCCCAGTCCACCCTGCTGTTATCTACGGACGCTGAAAAAGCTTTTGATAGGGTGGACTGGGAATACCTGATGCTCACTTTGTCAGCGCTGGGTTTGGGTCCCGGAATGGTGAAAAGAATAGTGGCTCTCTATGATTCTCCAACCGCACAACTTCGCATTAATGGCACTCTTAGCAAATCTTTCACACTGTTTAATGGAACACGACAGGGCTGTCCCCTTTCTCCCGTTTTGTTTGCTCTTTCCCTAGAACTGTTTTTAGCCACGATCCGCCAGAACCCCAACATACAAGGAATCTCAGTTGGTAAGTGCGAGCACAAATACGCAGCCTACTCTGACGACATTTTATTTTTTATTCAACAATCCACGATCACCCTCCCTAATCTTATGTGTGCCTTCACAACCTTTGGTAATTTGTCAAACTTTAAAATAAACATGTCCAAGTCAGAAATCTTAAACATCTCGGTCCCCCCTGGGATAGCAGCGGGCTTGAAGTCCGTCTTCACCTTTTAATGGCAACACCGGACCATGAAATATTTGGGCATCCTTCTGACCCCTAGCTTGGAACACTTATTCAGAGAAAATTACTTACTCTTACTAAATTCGATACATAGGGATCTACACAGATGGTCCCCGTTGGCTCACTCCTGGTTGGGGCGTATTTATGTGGTGAAAATGAACGTGCTGCCCAGGCTCCTCTTCATGTTTCAAATGATCCCATATAAAGTCCCTTAGGAATTTTTCACAGTGCTGAGCTCCTTAGTCCGCAGATACATTTGGCATGGTGAAAAAACGCGACTCCCGAGCTCCTTACTGTCTAAGTCAAAAGCTGAGGGTGGTTTGGCATTTCCGGACTGAACTATTTCCTTGCATGTGTTCTAAACAGGATAATAGACTGGAAGCACCACTCACAAACAAAACTATGGGTGCAACTGGAGCGGGACTTAAGTGGAGCTGACCTCTTCCCCCTCGTTTGGATTCCTAAGAAATATTGTGAATTATCCCATACCACCTCGCCACTCACCAGATCCACATTTAATATATGGGATTCTCTCTGTAAAAGATGCAACTGGAGAAATAATTCTCCTCTAAAGCAATTGAATGGACATCTTTTCTTCCCCCCTGGCAAACTAGACCCACATTTCTGCTTCTGGCTGCCATGCGGCCCATCTTATCTCCACCAAGTCATCTCTGCCAAAGCATTCTACCGATCACATCTTTAATAAAGTCAACCAAGGTGACCAATATGGACCGTTGGAAATATCATCAACTCTCAGGATTTATCAGGACGCTGCCCACACCATTAAGAACTTTGGCAGACCAAACACAAACTGAACAGCTTCTGGGTTTGGAGCAACCTCCCACACGACTTATATCTCTACTGTATTGTTCCCTTAATTCCTCTTCATCTAAATCGTTCCCATCATTTCTACATAATTGGGAAAAGGACCTTAATCTTTCCATTTCAGACAAGCAAAAATCTACGATCCTCCAACTAACCCATACCACCTCTATATCCTCTAAGGCTGCGGAAATTAACTATAAGTTACTATTGAGGTGGTACTACACTCCAGTCACCTTGCACAGAATTTTTGCTGGAGAGGTTGTGGTGACAGGGCCACCCAGTCCCACATATGGTGGCAATGCCCAGTAATCCGCCCATACTGGGAATCGATCATTCATTGGATTGGTATAATCCAGGGCTCTCCCATAAAAAATGACCCCTGGGTGTTACTCTTTAACTGTACAGACAAACCAGCAGGCATATATAAAAAGTCGGTCACACCATACTTGTTAAGTGCTGCTAAATCATTAATACCCAAATTCTGGAAACAACCAACGATCCCAACGGTTCGTCACTGGCTCCGAGCGGTGGACTTAATTTACCAAATGGAGGATTTGACCCATGAATACAGCGGTAAATCCGTTGTTTCTAACAAAATTTGGGCCTGCTGGTTCGCCTTCAAATACTCAGAAGCCTATGCAGGCTTCATGCTAGGTACTGACTGATCCATATGATTGCAATAATTTTTTAACTCTCTTCATAGATCCCGACTGGCCTCTGGCGCTCTATACCTCCTTCCCCCCCTCTCTTTTTCTTCCTCCCCGACTTGCTACTTTTCGTAATTCCTAATCTTTACCAGTTCTTTTCTCCTCTCTCTTTTCCAATTTTGAATGTAAATTAAAACACTGTTGAATTGTAAGTGCTTTATGCTTTTCCTTTGACCTGGGTCATATGTATGCTATAATGCAGACTGCAAACTGCATTCTGATATTATGTTTTTATTTTGTACCTTTGCCCTTTTCATATCATTAAACAATTATTAAACAAAAAAGAACACAAAATCAAGCAAAGGATCAGGCCACAGGATCAGATGTCCACTTAGCAATCGTATCTCCTGTACAGCATTAAATTGGCCACTGGGTGCCAAAACAATTATGCTCATCTGCACACTCACCGACAATAACGTGTGTGTGCATGCACATAGCAAACATGCATTGATATATGTGTAGAGTTGAGCGAACCCGGACTGTAAAGTTCGGGTCCGTACCGAACTTTGGGGTGTCCGGGACCCGGACCCGGACTTTTCAAAAAAAGTCCGGGTTCGGGTCCGGGGTTCTGGTAATTTTAATGAAAAATCTTAAAAATGCTGTAAAAAAGCCCAGGAAGGTCCTAGAGGTCTGCAAAAGGAAGGAAAATGGGGGTAAGGGTGGGACAAGTGCCCTACAAAGAAATGGGGACAGGGAAATAACTTTAAATATTTTTTAAAAAATAAAAACATAAAAAATGCAAAAATGGAGATCATCTTCAAAATGGGTCTGAAAAGTATTAATTAACATTAGAGGCCATAGAACTGTTCTAAAATCATCTTCAAACTCTGTCAAAAAAGTATAAATAAGCCGGGAGTACCCATATCACTGTTCTGCAAAATGTGTGTATCACTTTAAATCAAACGGTCAATCATTGGACATCTTTTATTCACACTTCTTTTTAAAATGTGTGTATCACTTTAAATGAAACCGTCAAACATTGCACATCTCTTCTTCAAAATTATTTCAAGTGTGTGTGTCACTTTAAATCAAACCGTCAATCATTCCACATCTTTTATTCACACTTCTTTTTAAAATGTGTGTATCACTTTAAATGAAAACGTCAAACATTGCACATCTCTTCTGCACAATTATTTCAAGTGTGTGTGTCACTTTAAATCAAACCGTCAATCATTCCACATCTTTTATTCAAAGAAGAACACTTATTTTTATTCTGTCGCTTTTCATATTGCCGCTAATGCTAGCACATCTGCTATTCACACACATTGCAGAACACATGTGTGTGAATAGCAGATGTGCAAGCATTAGCGGCAATATGAAAAGCGACAGAATAAAAAGAAGTGTTCTTCAAAGAAGAACACTTCTTTTTATTCTGTCGCTTTTCATATTGCCGCTAATGCTAGCACATCTGCTATTCACACACATTGCAGAACACTCTTCTTGTGAAGAAAAATAAGACAGCGAAAAGTATAACGGCGATTACGAACGTGTAGACGATAAGTGTGTGTACACAAGACGTTACACACACTTATCGTCTACACGTTCGT
>BLSH010428864.1:44361-71438 GCA_018402905.1 Glandirana rugosa | reverse complement strand
AAGAGAGGATGTCTCGAAAATTACAAAATACGGTGATAGTTCTAGTGGACACTACCAAAGTTATGGTTTCGGGGAATTTTGACCAGCCCAGAAACGACACAAATAGACTTTTCATAAACAGTGAAGATAAACAATATGACGCGAACACAAGGGTCTTGGACTGAGTATCCTCAGCCTTTCATACCGGATTCATCTCCTTAGGTTCGTCTGTCTAGTTGTGTAACTATTGTTTAACCCATGTCGTATGCACTTGAAACATCTGGATAGTGTGTTTGAAAATACAGCATAGAGAAGAGCATGCATATGGTTTCGCTCTTCACATACAGATTCCAGATGTTTTCAGAACAGTGATATGGCATCCCAAGAAAGAGGTCATGGGGATAGATGGTAAAAACCATACAATTAAGCATATCATTAATTGCTGTACCCAATTTGTTATCAATGTGTTGATCTGTCTGCTTGGATTCCTCTACTTAGGCCATACTTTCCGACTCCTATGAGTCAGGTTCTGGGAACACAAGCGCAGTATAACAAATAGAAGTGACAAATACTTTTCAGATAAACACAGCAAAGACCCGACCAGTTTTAAGGGGCTTTGGTATTGAAACCATCACAGGTGATCTTGATAGTGGCATAAAACATTAAAAGCTCTGTAGGAGAGAAACATATTGGATTTATAGCCTGGGGAATCTAAATCCCAAGGCATTGAATGTACACACAGTGATGTGAGTCTAAGTTGTTCCCAAATCATTTTTGTGTTTCAGGTAGGGTTCCTCCCCTGGCTAGCATTTTTTAATATGGATAGGTGGGAATTTTTCAGTATGACAGTGAGTCTAGATGGTACATGGCCCAGATTTCCCCTTGTGGATATGGAGATGTTTAATTGTCCTGACGATCACTTGTCCCTGTATGGCATTTGTACATCTCCTTATTGTCACGTCTTGACCGGGAATCAATCCTGGAACCTGGAGTTCTGGGGTTAGGGTTCCTGTTTCTGAGCCACTGGGAGATTTAGCACCCTATAAATCCTCACTTCTCCTTCCTGTCTCTGCCCTAGTATAGGTTCCAGTTCCTGCTTGTTATATTACCAGATTGTTTGCTTGTTACTAACTTTGCTTGTTCCTGACTACGCTTTTGGATTTCCCTTTTGTACTATGTTGACCGATTGTTGCCAAACCTTGCTTGTCTCTGACGCTGTCTCTGATATACCCTTGGATCTCTGCCTTGATTTGCTACCGGACTGACATTGGGTCACCCTTGGCTCCCGACTACGCCCACAACTAACCGTGAGTCATTTATATATTTTGCTGTTCCTTGATTTGGTCTATTTGCACTTACCATAGAGGTCCCAGAATTCTGGCTGCAGGTTTGCAACTGTCCTCCCCCTGATACCGGGATAACAAGACTACTGGTCAGGAAACTGGAGTGACGGTTGGGTTCCTGGCAGTCCTAACAGTATACTAGGGCCTTTTGGACCCCCACAAGTTCATGCAGGCAGTCTCTCATTAGGGACAACTGCTGAGAGAACAGGCCAATCGTGTGCTGTCTTTCAAGGAGAAACTAGATGCTATCACGGCTAAGTTAGCCTCCTTTTCTACTGCACATGGGTCCAGCCCTGCTGCACCTAGTGACCTAGGGGCTGTAGCTAGGGAATCTGTAGTCATGTCTAGACCCCTGGATCCTCCAGCTCCTAAAATTCCCCTTCCTGAGAAGTTTGATGGTAACCCTTCTGATTGGAGGGGATTCCTCAATCACTGCCGGTTGCATTTTACTAATCAACCTTCTGTGTTTGCCTCTGCTCAGGCCAAGATGACATTTATTATTTCCTTGCTAAAGGGCAGAGCATTGTCCTGTGTGTCTCCTGTTCTTGAAAAGGAGTCTTCTGTACTCACTGACTCCTTCTCAAGAAGAGGAGATTAGTAAGCTCAGACCCTGCATGGACTACAGTGCTTTCAACCAAATTACTGTAAAAAATCGGTTTCCTCTCCCATTAATTACTGAACTGTTTGACCGGGTCCAAGGATCCAAGATCTTTACCAAACTAGACCTTTGCTTAGTATACAATCTCATTCAAATCAAAGCAGGAGATGAATGGAAGACCGCTTTTAATATGAGAAGGGGGCATTATGAGTGGTGTCTTGTGATGCCATTTGGTTTTTGCAATGACCCCGCCGTATTCCAGGAATTTGTAAATGATATCTTCTGAGATCTGCTTGACTCTTTTGTTGTCATCTACTTAGATGATATACTCATTCACTCTAAGTATTTAAAGCATCATCGTTGCCATGTACGCACTGTTCTCCATCGTTTAAAAGATCACAGATTTTATGCCAAACTATTCAAGTGCTCTTTTGAACAATCGGAAATCCCCTTCTTAGGATATATAATTTTGTCTGAAGGATTCCAGATGGATTCCCAGAAACCCATTGCCATATTACAATGGCCCAGACCTTCCTCTTTAACGAAAGCACAATGTTTCATTGGATTTTATAACTATTATCAGAAGTTTATACATTTTTCCAAGATCTGGCACCCATCACTGCCCTCACAAAGAAAGGGACCAACTGCTCTCAGTGGTCCCCTGAAGCTTTGGAAGCTTTTCATTTACTTAAGTCTGCCTTTTGCTCTGCTCCAGTTCTCTGTCATCCTCAGCCTTCTGCCCAATATTTTTTGGAAGTCGATGCCTCCGAAATAGGTGCCGGAGCAGTGTTGTCCCAACGAGACCCTACTTCTGACAAACAACATCCATTCGCCTTCTTCTCCAAGAAAATCTCTGCCGCAGAACAAAACTATGACATAGGGAATAGGGAACTTTTGTTTATAAAACTCACCTTTTCTCAATGGAGACATTTATTAGAAGGAACTGAACTCCCAGTTGAGGTTCAGACAGACCATGAAAACTTGACCTACCTGGAAAAGGCACAAAGACTGAATTCCAGACAAGTCCGTTGACCGCTATTCTTCACTAGGTTTAATTTTGTGATAACTTACATTTCGGGTACTAAGAACACCAAAGCTGATGCTCTGTCTCAACAATTCCCTTACGAGAGCCACCAAGCTACTCCAGAGCATATAGTTCCTCCTGAACGAATTATTGCCCAGCTGGATACTACCTTACCAAGGAGCTTGTTGGCTGCTCAGTCCCGGGCACTTACTAATATTTTGATTCCTTCTAATACATTGTATGTTTCTCCTGAGTTACGTAAAGAAGTTTTGCACTGGGCCCATGGACAGAAGGTTTCCGGGCATCCTAGTATCAAACCTTCTTACGTCTGAAGCCTCTAGTTTGGTGGCCTACCATAAGAAGGGATGTTATAGCCTTTTTTAGAGCTTGCACTATTTGTGAGACTATCAAAATATCTAGATCTGTTCCACAAGGCCTATCACTACTGTTACCTGTTCCCCGTGCTCCCTGGACTCATATCAGTATGGATTTTATCGTGGACTTGCCTGTCTCCAAAGGGAATACCATCATTTGGACTGTAGTAGACAGATTTTCGAAACTAGCACACTTCATTCCTACGTCGGCCCTGTCTTCAGCCCAAACCTTGGCTGTTTCTTTCATTGAAAATGTTGTCTGTTTGAATTCTGGAAGATATTGTTAGTGATAGAGGGTCACAATTCATATCTGCATTCTGGAGAGCTGTTTGCAAACACCTGGGTATCAAGAATTCCCTTTCTTCTGTATACCACACCCAATCTAATGGCCAGACTAAAAGGGTTAATCAAGATTTGGATATATATATACTGGAGTGAGATGCTATCTCTCGCTGAATTAGCTCACAATTCACAATGGCACTCCTCTTTGAAATATTCTCCCTTTCAAGCTGCATTTGGGTATCAACCCAAAGTTCTTCCCTTTCAATCCTCCCTGGTAGAGGTACTGGTGGCAGCCAACATGGTGTCCAGGTTAACCAAACACTGGAGAGACATAAGAAAAGTTCTGCTTCAGTCAGTTTCCAAATACAAGGGGTATGCGGACTGTCACGAAAACCTGCCCCCCGTTATCGTCTAAATCAGCTAGTTTGGTTGTCCACGAAAAACTTCAAATTGCGACAACCATCTTCCAAATTAAGTCCTAGATACGTAGGACCTTTTATTATTGGTCAGGTCAACCTCACTTCCCTTTCCTGTCACTGCCCTAGTTCCTGCTTGTTATATTACCAGATTGTTAGCTTGTTACTAACTTTGCTTGTTCCCGACTAAGCTTTTGGATTGCCCTTTTGTACTACGTTGAACGTTTGTTACCAAACCCTGCTTGTCTCTGACGACGTCTCTAATATACCCTTGGAACTCTGCCTTGATTTGCTACCGAACCGATATTGGGTCACCCTTGGCTCCCAACTATGCTCACTACTAACTGTGAATCATTTATACATTTTGTTGTTCCTTGATTTGGTCTGTTTGCACTTACCAAAGAGGTCCCAGAAATCTGGCTGCAGTTTCGCAACCGTCCTCCACCTGAAACCAGGATAACAAGATTACTGGCCAGGAAACCGAAGTGATATATATATATATATATATATATATATATATATATACACACAGTATCTCACAAAAGTGAATACACCCCTCAGATTTTTGGAAATATTTTATTATACCTTTTCATGTGACAACACTGAAGAAATGACACTTTGCTACAATGTAAAGTAGTGAGTGTACAGCTTGTATAACAGTGCAATTTTGCTGCCCCCTCAAAATTACTCTACACACAGCCATTAATGTCTAAACCGCTGGCAACAAAAGTGAGTGCACCCCTAAGTGAAAGTGTCCAAATTGCGACTCATTAGTGTTACAAGTTCTCAGGTGAGAATGGGGAGCAGGTGTGTTAAATTTGGTGTTATCACTCTCACTCTCTCATGCTGGTAACTGGAAATTTAACATGGCACCTCATGGCAAAGAACACTCTGAGGATCTGAAAAAAGAATTGTTGCTCTACATAAAGATGGTCTAGGCTGTAAGAAGATTTCCAAGACCCTGAAACTGAGCTGCAGCACAGTGGCCAAGTCCATATAGCGGTTTAACAGGAAAGGTTCCACTCAGAACAGGCCTCGCCATGGTCGACCAAAGACGTTGAGTGCACGTGCTCATCATCATATCCAGAGGTTGTCTTTGGGAAATAGATGTATGGGTGCTACCAGCATTTACCCTCAGCTTCGTTAGCAAGGCAGTGGTTGTCTTGGAGGAGTGTTTGGGGCCGTTATCATGTTGTAATACTGCCCTGCAAACCAGTCTCAGAAGAGAGTGGATCATGCTCTGCTTCTGTATGTCACAGTACATGTTGGAATTCATGGTTCCCTCAATGAACTGTAGCTCCCCAGTGCCAGCAGCACTCATGCAGCCCCAGATAATAACACTTCCACCACCTTGCTTGACTGTAGGCAAGACACACTTGTCTTTGTACACCTCACATGGTTGCCGCCACACACGCTTGACACCATCTGAACCTAAAAAGTTTATCTTGGTCTCATCAGACCACAGGATACGGTTCCAGTAATCCATGTCCTTAGTCTGCTTGGCTTCAGGAAACTGTTTGCAGGCTTTCTTGTGCATCATCTATAGAAGAGGCTTCCTTCTGGGATGACAGCCATGCAGACCAATTTGATGCAGTGTGCGGCGTATGGTCTGAGCACTGACAGGCTTACCCCCCACCCCTTCAACCTCTGCAACAATGCTGGGAGCATGTGCACTCAACTATTTTCATCGACCAAAGGGAGGCCTGTTCTGAGTGGATACTGTCCTGTTAAACAGCTGTATTGTCTTGGCCACCGTGCTGTAGATCAGTTTCAAGGTCTTGGCAATCTTCTTATAGCCTAGGCCATCTTTATGTAGAGCAAAAATTCTTTATTTCATATCCTCAGAGAGTTCTTTGCTTGAGGTTCCATGTTGAGTCTCCAGTGACCAGAGTGAGAGCGATAACACCAAATTTAACACACCTGCCCCCCATTCACACCTGAGGCCTTTTAACACTAATGAGTCACATGACACTGGGGAGTGAAAATGGCTAATTGGACCCAATTTGGGCATTTTCATTTAGGGGTGTACTAACTTTTGTTGCCAGCGGTTTAGCCATTAATGGCTGTGTGTTGAGTAATTTTGTGGGGGCAGCAAAATTGCACTGTTATACAAGCTGTACACTCACTACTTCTCATTTCTTTAGCGTTATCACATGAAAAGATAGAATAAAATTCACAAAAATGTAAGGGGTGTACTCACGTTTGTAAGATACAGTATATATATATATATATATATATATATCTTTTATGTATGTACAAATTTATTTATATATATTTTATTTCATCATATTCCTATTTACACTTATCATTTACTTTGATCATTAATATTTTTTATTAATAATCAATTTATTATATTAGATGTAACATCCTCCTACACAGGCTGTAGCAAATTCATCTTCAGTTTTCACTGTAACTGCAACAGCTGGGATTCACATACCCGGTTGTGAATATTTAGTAGGGCTTTTCCTGAGTAGGAACAGAGCTTTATGAGCTCCAGAGGCTGTTTGCCCTATGGCACTCCTGGACTGAATGCTGGACTGCCTCCTTGGGGGGCGCATACATGGACTGTGGACATTCTAGGACCCCATGAGTAGAACATTTTCATTTGCACTGAAGATTCATGCTCTCCAACTGTAAAACATGGACTACTTCAGTCTCCTATTACCTACTCTACACTTTGCTGCATGGTGTCCAGCTGTATGCAGATAGACTGTCCTGGCTTGCTAATGCTACTTATGTAATTACTACTACTACTACTGCTAGGATAGAAATGTCCTCTATTAGCCGGTTTTCTTTGGAGTATCATCAGTGGCGTCTCCAGCTTTCATATTTAGGGCGGGCATATGGGGGGACAGGGACAAAAGTGGGGGGGCAACTATTAAATGCAATATCTATATCTATACATATATCTATATATATATATAGATATATAGATATATATATATATATAAATATATATAGATAGATATATATCTATATATATATATATATATATATATACATATATATATATAGATATATATATATAGATATATATCTATATATATAGATATACTGTATATATATATATATATATATATATATGTATATGTATCTATATATATATTTAGATATAGATATCTATATATATATATTTTTTTTTTCAAGAACAGAATGCACTCCAGAAGTCTTGTTACAAATTCACCTTTGTTTTATTTGTGCAATACACAATACACTTGAGCGTCAACATTTCAGTCTGACTAGGGACTTTTATTAAGATGCAAAAAAGTCCTGATATTCCTGACAATGGGCATCAAACATGAAATATTCCTGGCAATGGGCATCAAAACACATAAACATAAAATGTTCCTGACAATGGGCATCAAACGCATAAACAAGAAATATTCCTAACAATGCGCAACAGACATCAAACGCACAAACATGAAATATTCCTGACAATGGGCATCAAACGCATAAACATGAAATATTCCTGACAATGGGCATCAAACGCATAAACATGAAATATTCCTGACAATGGGCATTAGGCATCAAATGCATAAACATGAAATATTCCTGACAATGGGCATCAGGCATCAAGTGCACAAACATGAAATATTCCTGGCACTCGACATCAGGCATCAAAGCATAAACATTAAATATTCCTGAAAATGGGCATCAAAAGCATAAACATGAAATATTCCTGACAATGGGTATCAAACACATAAACATGAAATATTCCTGACAATGGGCATCAAAAGCATAAACATTAAATATTCCTGACAATGGGCATCAAACGCATTAAGATGAAATATTCCTGACCATGGGTATCAAACACATAAACATCAAATATTCCTGACAAGGTGCATCAAATGCATAAACATTAAATTTTCCTGACAATGGGCATCAAACGCATAAACACTAAATATTCCTGACAATGGGCATCAAACGCATAAACATGAATATTCCTGACAATGGGCATCAAATGCAAACACTTTATGCATTTTATGCCCATTGTCAGGATATATAAATAATGTATAAACAACATTATCCATCCTGACAATGGACATTAAACTCATAAACAGTAAACATTCCAGACAAGACAATGGGCATCAAATGCAAAAACCAATTGTATCTCCTGTAAAAAGTAAAATTCTGTCAATGGAGTCAGTACATACATGTAAGTAAGTTTGCTATGTCCAGCTGTAAAATTCTGTCAGACTTGGTCTGGGGACAGTGTCCTCAGTCCGGATCTGTCCCTGCAAACTGGGGACTTCTGGTCACCCTAGGCTAGTGGTCAGCAGGCCTCACAGGCCAGAAGGACCCACAGGTCAACAGCTAGCAGGATCCACAGGTAAGCGGCCAGCAGGACCCACAGGCCAGCAGAAACAACAGGTCAGTGGCCAGCAGGATCCACAGGTCAGGACCAGCAGGACCCACAGGTCAGCAACCAGCAGGACCCACAGGTCAGCAACCAGCAGGACCCACAGGCCAGCGGCCAGCAGAACCCACAGGTCAGCGGCCAGCAGGAACCACAGGTCAGTGGCCTGTGTGTCCTCCTGGGAGCTGGCTACGAACCTGTGGGTCCTGCTGGGAGTGGACAATAGCCTATGGGTCCTGCTGGCTGCTGGCCTGTGGGTTCTGCTGTGAGCTGGCCATGGATTATTAGTCCTGCTTGCCTGTGGGTCCTGCTGGGAGCTGGCCATGAGCTATGAGTCCTGCTGGTCTGTGGGTCCTGCTGGGAGCTGGCCATGACCTATGGGTCCTGCTGATCATGGTCCTGTCACTGTCACCTGCCACCCCCATCACCCCCTGCCACCATCACCTGTCAGCATCACTTTCCACCATCACCCCCTGCCACCATCACCTGTCAGCATCACTTTCCACCATCACCTCTTGCCAGCATCACTTGTCACCAAACACCCCCGCCACCATCACCTGTCAGCATCACTTGCCCCATCATACTCTATCACCATCACCTACTGCCATCACCCCGCTGCCATCACCCACTGTCACCATCACCCCCTGCTACCAAACACCCCCCTGCCACCATCATCAACCCCTGCCACCATCACCTGCTGCCACCATCACCCGCTGCCACCATCACCTATTGCCACCATCACCCCCCTGCCATCACCTGTCACCATCACCTGTCACCATCAACCCCCTGTCACCATCACCTGCCGCCATCATCACCTGCTGTCACCATCACCTGTCACCATCACCCCCTGTCACCACCATCACCTCCTGTCACCACCATCACCCCCTGTCACCACTATCGCCCCCTGTCACCACCTTGATCTCCTGTTACCACCATCACCTCCTGTCGCCATCACCATCACCCCCTGTCACCACCACCACCTCCTGTCACCACCATCACCCCCTGTCACCACCATCATCTCCTGTCACCACCATCACCTCCTGTCACCACCATCACCCCCTGTCACCACCATCACCTCCTGTCACCGCCATCACCCCCTGTCACCACCATCACCTCCTGTTGCCACCATCACCCCCTGTCACCACCATCACCTCCTGTCACCATCATGACCCCCTGTCACCACCATCACCTCCTGTCACCACCATCACCTCCTCTCACCACCATCGCCCCCTGTCACCACCATCATCTCCTGTCACCACCATCACCCCCTGTCACCACCATCACCTCCTGTCACCGTCAGCTGGGTTGTCACCACCGTCACCTCCTGTCACCTTCGGGTGGGCTGTCACCACCATTGGCTGGGCTGCCACCACCATCTCCCCGTGAACTCTGTATTGTCTGATCAGACCACCACATGGGCTCCTCCATTCCACGTGCTCAATTTCCAGCCTCCAGGTCACTGTTTTTAAAGGCTGGCGAGCCTAGCGGGATGCACTTCGCCTGAGCCAGTAGCATGCTGTACAGCCTCTGTGAAATCCGCCCCCCACCCGGGCGGCCCAGATGGATACAGGATCAGCTTGGCAAGCATGCGCAGTTCCAAGCCGATGTGGTGAGCGCTGGTCCCGATGGCCTGGTGATGTCACAGCAACAAGAGGAAAAAAACATGAGCGTGCAGCTGTGGCTAGAGCTACACTGGCCCAGAGGCTGTATAATATATATAGCTTCATAATTAAACGATCTGTACATATTTGGGGGGCACACTATAATATTGGGGGGTTGTGGCCTCCTCAGGCCCTACCCTAGTGACGCCTCTGAGTATCATGCATCTGAACCCTCCAAAGTTCTACTAGCAATAAATGTAAATTGAAAGATAAAATGATGCTGCTTGCCTGGTTGCCCTGCCCAGATTAGAGAAGGAATCTGTGTACCTCTACAATGGCTCCTATAGGGGTAGCACTACATTTAATATTTATTATCATAATTTTTAGGTTACTCAAGATACAATTGGTTAGTAGACCTGTGCAGTTTGTTTCGTTCTGAATCGAAATTTGAAAAATTTTCATTATTCGGAATTCGGATGCATCTGAATTACCGAATTACAATAGTAACGATATTAAACTAATCCAAAATAATGATTCAAATCAAAAAATTTGGACAAAATTTGTTTCAAATTGAATTAGAAAACAATGCAAAAACAATTTGAATCGAATTAGAATCAAATTCGGAAACAAATTAGAAAAAAAACATTTATTTTCTAAAAAAGAATATAAAATTATAAAGTAATATAATAAAAATAAAAGAATAGTAAAGAATAGTAATAGAATAGAAAATAAGAGTGTATAATAGAATAGAAAAACAATAGAACAGAATAGATTAAAATAGAATATATAACAATCTTCTGAAATTCGAATTTCAAATATAATGAATGCAAATAGAAATGATTAGAATAGAATAGAAAAGAAAAGAATGGAGAATACGAAAATAGAATAGAAAATAATAGAATAGTAAAATAATAGAACAGAATAGAATAAAATATATTATATATATAACCATTTTCTGAAATTCTAATTTCAAATAGAATGAATCCAAATTTGAATTTTAATAGAAAAGGTTAAAAAAGAATAGAATAGCACATAAGAGAATACAATAGAATAGAAAAACAACAGAAAAGAATACTGTTTTATATAGTATATTCTTTCTGTTTTATTATAATCTTCCGAAATTCAAATTTTGAATAGAATGAATTCCAATTTTGAATAGACTGAATTTGATTTTGAATAGAGAAGATTATAATAGAACAAACAATAATAGAAAAGAATAGAATAGAAAATAAGAGAATAAAATAGAAAATAATAGAAAAGAAAAATAATCGAACCAGAAGATTAAAATAAAATATATAACCATTTTCCGAAATTTGAATTTCGAATAGAATAAATTTGAATTTGAATAGAAAAGTTCAGAATAGAATAGAAAATAATAGAAAAGAATAGAATAGAACATAAGAGAATACAATGGAATAGAAAAGAATACAATAGAAAAACAATAGAAAAGAATATAATATATAACAATCTTCCAAAATTTGAATTTTGAATTTTTTCGAATCTGGTAGAAATTTTTCAAATCTGATAGAAATTTTTCAAATGCGGTCAATTTTTTTTTGGAATTTAATCAATTTTTTTCTAATTCGGTCTAATTTTTTCTCATTCGAATACTAAACGAAAGGAATCCCGAAAACTAAAGTAATGAATGCAACAAATTTAACTGAACAAATTTAGTTAAATAGCAAATCCAAATGAAACAAAACTAAACAATTTTTTTTTCATCCTGCACATGTCTATTGGTTAGTTAATACCAGTATATATGATTTGAGGTTTTATTATCAGGACAGCTAATGACACAAATTAGCTTTTTTATTCATTAATTAATTTAATTAATTTTTTTAATTTCATTTTTATATTTAATTACTGATGTTCATTTTATATGTACAGTATGAACAACCATTCCTATGATTTCTTATGTGGCATTGGTTAGATTCCTTGCAATATTGGTACATTGCCTTTGTAGCGGTTCTGGGGACAGACAGTTCTTATAGCCACTTGCCAATGGCCTCACATAGTACGGCGACAGATCAGCTATCCTGTTCCAGATCATGTATCTAGTACATAGAACAAAGTCCCATGGGCATTCTTTGGTTTTTCAATGTATCTAGTACATGATCCGACACTTCGGGGTAGGGGGTAAAGGTGTGTGCCCCCAGTGCACCAGCTGTGCTGTGATTAATGACAGCACAAGCCAATCAGCAGGTGCCTGATTGACCATCAGCACCTGCTTATAGGCCAATAGGATGACAGGACAGAGCTCTGTCAATGTATACAATATAGAGCTCTGTAGTGTTAGTGGGGATGTGTTGGTTTTCGTTTCCCTCCAAAGCAGAGAATAAAAATCAGCATAATCCTTAGTAAAAGCAGCTCGCAGTACACACATAAACACTGGTTAGGCCCACATTTAACCCTTTGATCTTCTTAGATGTTAACCTCTTCCCAGCCAGTGTCATTAGTACAGTCACAGTATATATTTTTAGCACTGATCACTGTATTAGTGTCACTGGTTCCCACAAAGTGTCTAAAGTGTCTAAAGTGTCAGTTAGGGTCATATTGCCTCCCATAGTATCACAGTCCCGCTATAAGTCACTAATCACCGGCATTACTAGTAAAAAAAAAAATAAATAAACGCAAATTTCAGTACGTATACCATAGTTTGTAAATGCTATAACTTTCACCCAAACCAATCGATATACGCTTATTGGGATTTGTTTTACCAAAAATATGTAGCCGAATGCATATTGGCCTAAATTTATGGAAAAAGGTGATTTTTTACTTTTTTTATTGGATATGTTTTATAAAAGAAAGTTTTATAGAAGAAAGTAAAAAATGTTTTTTTTTCCAAAATTTTTGGCCTTTTTTCATTTATAGCACATACAAATAAAAACCACAGTGGTGATTAAATACCACAAAAAGAAACCTCTATTTGCGGGAAAAAAAAGATATTAATTTAATTTAAGAATATTGTTGCATGACAATTGTCAGTTAAAGTAATGCAGTTCCAAAAAGCAAGTTAAGAATAACCTCCTTGACCCCCTTCAATCTGGATTTCGCCCTTAACACTCCACAGAAACTGCCCTTCTTAAACTCACACATGACCTACTAACCGCAAAAACCAATGGACACTACTCTGTACTCTTACTTCTGGACCTTTCAGCTGCCTTTGATACAGTTGACCACCCCCTCCTCAAAAAAAAACTTTAATCCCTCGTTCTCCTTGACTGTGCTCTTCAGTGGCTCTCGTCCTACCTATTCCAGTGCACCTTTAGTGTCACGTACAATTATACCTCCTCCTCTCCTCTTCCTTTCTCTGTCGGGGTCCCCCAAGGTTCTGTTCTTGGACCTCTCTTATTTTCAATATACACCTCTCCCCTGAGCCAGCTGATAGCCTCCCACAGATTTCAATATCATTTCTACGCTGACGATACCCAAATCTACCGCTCCACCCCTCAACTCACTCCATCAGTCTCCTCAGGAATCACTAACTTATAAACAGACATATCTGCCTGGATGTCACACCACTTCCTCAAACTTAACTTGTCCGAAACCGAACTCATAATATTTTCTCCCCCATTTCCCCGACTTCTCTGTCAAGAGCAATGGCACAACCATCCACCCATCCCCACATGTTAGGGTGCTTGGTGTTATCCTGGATTCTGATCTCTCCTTTTGGCCCCACATTCAATCTCTTTCTAAGGCTTGCTGCCTCATCCTCCACAACATCTCTAAAATACGTCCCTTCCTAACCAATGAAACCACAAAGCTCCTGATTCACTCCCTGGTCATCTCTCGCCTTGACTACTGCAACTCCCTCCTCATTGGCCTATCTTTAAATAGACTACCCCCCTCCAGTCCATCATGTATGCTGCTGCCAGACTCAGCCACCTTACAAACCGTTCAGCGTCTGATACCCCTCTCTGCCAATCCCTCCATTGGCTGCCACTTGCCCAACAAATTAAATTCAAAATACTAACAATGAGCTACAAAACCATCTACAACTTTGCTCCCAGCTACATCACCAGCCTAGTCTCAAAATATCAACTTAATTGTCCTCTTCGCTCTTCCCAAGACCTCCTGCTATCCAGCTCCCTCATCACCTCCTCTCATACTCGCCTCCAAGACTCATCCCGAGCCTCTCCCATCCTCTGGAATTCCCTATCCCCATCTGTCAGACTGTCCCCAAATCTATCCACCTTCAGGCGATCCCTGAAACTTTTTCTCTTCAGGGAAGCCTATCCTGCTACCACCTAACAACTACACTTCTTATTTTCTCAATCAGATCATCCCCCATAGTTATTGCCCTTTCGTATCACTTAACCTAGATTGTAAGCTCTAATGAGCAGGGCCCTCTGATTCCTCCTGTATTGAATTGTATTGTAATTGTACTGTTTGCCCTAATATTGTAAAGCGCTGCGCAAACTGTTGGTGCTATATAAATCCTATATAATAATAACAGATAATGATAATGGACTGGTCATGAAGGAGAGTAAATCTTCTGGAAGGTCATGTGGATAGTATTGCTGACAGTCCAGTAATGAAGACGCGGCTAGATCTCTACATGACAGCTGCAGTAGTTAAAGGCTAAGTTCCACCTTGGTAGAATTTCGCTTTTCATAAGAAATAGAAGCCTTTTCTAATGTCCTTTCTGCCCCAGACATCCCAATGTGATTATCTCTCACTTAAATCATCTGCTACCCACATTTAGGGTGCCATTAAAATTTAATGATAACGCAAGTTTGATGAGTGTTTGCAACCCATTTCCAAAATGCACGACAAAGTGCGCATTTTCTGTGCGTTTTGCCATGTGTTCGGAAATGCGCAGATGTGAATGGAACCTCATTGTTGTTGTGTCAACACACCAATTTCAAGTTCAGGCCCCATTAACATCTAGAGTACTGGGAGCACATGTGTTTTGGCTCATTTTTTTTATTTCAATGAGCTATTTCCTACATGTGGAAAAGTAGCTCATGGGATATTTTTATGTGTTGGGGTTTGCATGTTTTTTTCTGCATTTCTTGCTTGTTTTTATATCTGGCAAAATGTGTGTCTGCTTCTATATTTGGGGTGCCGTTAAAAATTAAGGGAAATTAAAGCGCAACTAGTTAATTTCAGGTGTGTAAAAGTGGCCTTACAGTACACAATCTAATTGTACAATCTCTGTATTATCTCCTTTAGATTTACCAAAACTATATAATATGAGGACACGCCATCTATCCAATCACTCTGTATCCACTCAGGCAGGCCCTTGCATTTCATAGTTGACGGTAGATCTAAAGGAGATTGTACAATTGGATTGTATAGTGTACGGTGAGCTTCACATACTTTCAGGGACACATTTCTTCTGTTTTCAATACTACTACTACTGCTTCACACAGGACGTTATTACTCAGCTCCTGCACACTCTGCCAAATAAACAATCCGTGGAAGAAGAAGGTAACATACAAAAAGAGGAAGCACATGGGAGTGTATTCAGCAGTGGCGGCTGGTAAAGTTTTAGGATGGCACGACAGACCCTGCCCTTCCTTTTGCCCCTCCCACTTCTTATAAGTCCCACCCCTTATAGAATTCACCCACTCCATCCCCTGTACTCCACCCATAGTGTCAGGAGTAAACAGCCCAGCATCACAGGACAGGGTATACAGCCTAGCATCAAAGGACATGGTTTATAGCCCAGCATCACAGATAGTAGACATGTGCAGCTAATTTCATTCTGAATTAAAATTCAGACAACTTTTTGTTTTTTGTAAATTCAGATGTACTGCCCTGGCATTTTATTCTCAACATTATAAGCCTATGTCCCACATCACTCACCAAGTCTTTTCTGACACTTTTTGTTTACATGAAAAAATCCTTTTTTTTCTAGAAAATTACTTTGAACCCCCAAACCATATATATTTTTTAAAGCAGAGGAGCTACAAATTAAAAGTGTGGGTGTTGCAATTTTTTTTTCACAAAGTATTTGCGCAGCAATTTTTCAAACGCAATTTTAATTTTACTTTTAATGCACAAAAACACACTTATTTTGTGAATTATAAAAGATGATCTCATGCTGAGTACATAGACGCCAAACATGACATGCTTTAAAAATAACATATACCTGCGCAGCAGCGACAAACTATATACATCTTTAAACGCCTTTAACCACTTTCCGACCGCGTGCCGTGTTTTCATGGCGGCAGTCGGGATGCTGTGCGCGAATCGCCATAAAAACACGCCGACCTGTGAACAGCCGCTAGGGGGCATGCACGCACGCCCGCCTGCCGCACTCCTGAGGAGTGTGCAAGTGGCTCGGGCGGACCCGATGTCCGCCGGCAAGCCGCGATGAGCGGCCACAGGGAAAGAATGGGGAATCGCTGATGTAAACACAGCGGTTCCCCGCTCTGTTAGTGGGGGCATGAGTGATCTACTGATCCCTGCCACTGGGATCAGTTAGATCTCTCATACCCATGTTAGCCCAACCCCCCCACAGTAAGAACACACCCAGGGAACACAGTTAACTACTAGCTCCCCCCCCAGGTTAACCCCTTCACTGCCAATGACATTTATACAGTAATCAGAGGACATTTAAATTTCTGGTCGCTGAATAAATGTCATTGGTCCCAAAAAAGTGTCAAAAATGTCCGACATGTCCGCTGCAATATCACAGTTCCGCTAAAAATCGCAGATCGCCTCCATCTATTAAAAAATAAAAAAAAAAATAAAAACCCCAGAAATTAATTCTCACCATCCGTAAACGCGGCCACTTTTGCGCAAACCAATCAATAAACGCTGATTGCAATTTTTTTATGACAAATATGAGGAATTATATAAATTGGCCAAAAAGGGTGAAAAAAAATGTTTTTTTATATTTATTTTGGATTTGAATTTTAGCAAAAAGTAAGACATTTGTTTTTTTTTTGCAAAATGGTCGCTCTTCTTTTGTTTATAGCGGCAATCAGAAATGACGCAGAGGCGATCAAGTACCACCAAAAGAAAGCTCTATTTGTGGGAAAAATAGAACGCAAATTTTGTTTGGGTGCAACTTCGCATGACTGCGCAATTGTCAGATAAAGCGACGCAGCTCCGAATCGCAAAAAGTGCTCTGGTCCTAAAGCTGGAAAACCTTCCGGTTGGTAAGTGGTTAAAAGCCTTTACAGGTTACCACTTTAGATCTGCAGAGGATGTCTATTGCTATAATTACTGCCCTCGATCTGACACTCGCAGTGATACCTCACATGCATGGTGCAACTGCTGTTTACATACGACACGAGACCGACGCTTGCGTTCACCTTTCGAGCATGCACGGGGGGACAGGGGTGCATTTTGTTTATTTATTTTTTTAATTATTAATTTTACTTTTTATTTTATTTTTACACTGTCCCTTTCATCTTTTGTTTTCTATAATTTGTTGCAATTTTTTTTTTTAATTTGGGGTCTATTAGACTCTAGATCTCTCCTCAGCCCATAAAGCACCTGACCACACCAAAATCGGTGTGCTTCCCCAATTTCCCAATTATATCTGGCAAAACTGAAGTCATGAAATGCTCTATGCTCTTTGGTCAGCTGTCAGAACCACCGGCTGCATTCACTGGTTCCCCAGTGGCACAGAAGAGCCTGAGAAAACCATGGAAGATGGCAGGAGGGGGGACATTCCCTCCCACTGCTTGTAAAAGCAGTCTAGCAGCTAATCAGCTGCTAGTATTGCTTTTACATAAAAGCTGACCGCTGGTTGAAAAGAATGATACCTAGATGATACCTATACCTGCAGGCATCATTCCGGTATAGCTACTCTAAGACCAGCAACATACTAATGTGTCGCTGGTCTTTGTTGGGCATATGTTGTAATGTTCTTTTTTTTTCATGCAGCCTGTGGGTTAAATGAAAAAAAAAAATCGGTGGGTATGCCCACCATTAGAAAACCTCCCTTCATCCACCCACTTCTAATGGTGGGCATAGCCCCTTTTTAAAAAGATATACCGGAGCAATCAAGGGGTTAAAAACTTTATTGGGGGGGGTAAGGGGGGTATGTATAACTACCTAGGCCTACTGCTACCTACCCTAACACTAATTAGTGTCACAAGTGACACAAGTACAGCGATCAGCAAACGATCTGATCGCTGCACTCAGTGACACAGTGACAGGGGGTGACAGGAGTGAAGGAGTTAACTGGGGGGGCAATCTGGGGATGATCAAAGGGTTAAAAGTGTGCCTATGTGTACTAGTGTCAGTGTGGTGCTGGTACACTCACGTTTCTGATGTCCTCTCTCCTCCCTCGAACGGAAAAGGACACTGAGAGGGAGAGTGACATCAGTTATCCTGTCTGTGTTTACATTCTACAGACAAGGGGAGGCATTCCATTCGCCAGGACCAATCAGTAGGTATAGACCAAAAATCATTGATCTATTCCTGTAGATTGATTGGTCTGCTAGCGAATCAGACCATCATGCCCACGCTGGGGGTGCGCCTGCGCGCCCCCTGGCATCGGCCACGAGTGCCGTTTATAGATGGACTCTGCCACATTCCAGCAGTAAATGCATGCGAGCCGGTCGGGAACCGGTTAAACCGTAGTCAAACAAGGAAGAGAGACTCCTCCCAGAGAAGTGGACCTGGACAGAGTGACTAAAGAATGATGTCCTGGTTGAGGAGAGGATCAGAAATTGCCCTAGGTCAGAAGTATGTTCTGGGTCTAACCCACCTGATCCCATTACAGGCCCAAAAGGAATGGGGTTTCATGAATGGAAACGGAATAAGAGCAGACATTTATCTCACAGAGGAAATTACCATCAGGGAAGAACCACTTGAGGGCGAATTAGAGTAAAATAATTACTCCAATGAGTACAAACAGTGGTTCCTGAAAATGCAGTGGGAACCAAAGTTTGATCCCACAGGCACCAATGGATAAGGTATAAGGGAAATCCCCATACAAGGACATAGCAAGGGATGGAGGGTTACCATTCTTAACCAAAATGGCAAGATAGAACCCAGACTTGAGTTCTAGCCCTATCCTCCTGTAAGAAAAGGGAAGACACCCCTGGGGTAAAGCTCCATGATAAACCTTGCTGAAACATCCTTATTATACCTACTTTCAGGCATTCCAAACTTCTGAAATAACGACTTGATTGCTGAGTCCTTCTGCCATCCCTCAGTGTTGACATGCCCTGATCTGAAACAATGCAAAGTGTTTTATTAGAGCCAGAACAGGCCCTGCAAAGGAAAATATAGCTTAGACAGTTACAGCAACAACAGGTTTCACCTGACAGGATCTTGTTCCTTGTCATCACTTGTAAGTGGTCTTTCGAAACGAAATAGGTCAATAGAATGACTTGTCTGACAGTACAGACAATTTTTTTTTATTCACTGGGACCGCCACCTACCGGTCCGGTCAAGATTCACAAACATGGCGCCACTCCGGCTGTGCGTTCCATCCACAGAGCTGCAGTGTCACTTCGGGTTTCCCACTGGCACAAAAACTGGAAGTGACACGGTGGCTCCCCGAAAAGCACCAATCACAAGAGGACAATACTATTAGACTAGGAGTATTGTGGCACTTTTCTCAGCACCACAAGGACTCACTAAAGCACGCACATGAAGAATCTCATGTGTTTGCATAAACATCACGCTACCCACATACAACAGTATCCGACGCCCGTGCACACACTTTCAGGGCCTGTTTTTTTCATGACTAGCTTTGGGAGGGCAGCACCTGAGCACCCCTATGGAAGTGCCGCCACTGGTATTCAGTGGGAGAAGAGCTGACATTGCCTGCATTGGAAAGCAGTAACTGCAGAGTGACTGGGTGGGAGCAATTTCCTGAAGGAGGAGGGCAGGTGCAGGATGTGTGTTCATGAGGTAAGCTGCTGAACTACTTTCTTGTACTGGTCTTTCCATCCAAATACCACATTTAGAATGTGTAATGGAGGGGTTTTGGACAGGAGGCTGGATATTGGAGTAAAGCCTGTTCTATAAGACTAAGAAAGCTTTTTCTTTTCTGCAAATAGGTACATAAATGGCTTATTGTTATATATCGGAGCTGGGATTTACAAAAAAATGAACTTAAACTTTAAGCGACTTTCATCCTGTATGGTATCGCTGGAGATATGATCTCCTATGGCAGAGAATAGCCCTGCCCCTGTTGTTCTGATTAAATGTAGCCCCGATATAGGAAACTGGAAGGGTAGGTTGGAGCGCTCAACCAAATGATACTTCCGCCTGTCAGGTCCGGTGTGCTTTCAACTCAGTGGGGGCCATTTTGGACAATCTGAGAGCACACAGAAATGATTTTAAAGACACCAAGCTCCCAAGTGGCTGGAATTGCTGCATATATATACTTATCCCTTTCTTGCCACATTGTCTGTGTGGAATCTGTAAATTATACCATCTGATGTATGTGGAAATCCCCTAAACAGTGATCCAAGATTATTTGGGTTATAAGGCAGCTTGTAATCTCCAATGGTGCCATTATTGTAGGGACTGCCCATAATAGTTTTATGTTCTAATATATTATTTTATACAGTATTTAAAGGGGTTGTAAAGGTTGTTTTTTATTTAAATAACAAACACGTTATACTTACCTCCTCTGTGCAAGGGTTTTGCACAGAGTGGCCCCGATCCGCCTCTTCTGGGGTCCCCCAGCAGCCCTCCTGGCTCCTCCTCTTCTTGAGTGCCCCCATGGAGAGCCGCTTTCCATGAAAGTAACGTGCGGGCGCACTCCTGAGTCCTGCTTCTGCGTCCATTGACACAGACAGCAGGACTTAGATCCACCCCCGGGCTCCTGCTGCCATCAGTCTATCCAATGGGGACTCAAGACAGTGGCTGGAGCTGCTGTGCTCGTCCCTGTTGCTGGAACGATCGGGTTCAGGTAAGTAAAAGGGGGGCTCTGGGGGGCTGCTGCACTACAAAATTGTGGTGGTGTATAGAGCCAAAAAGAGTAGAATTGTGTTGATGTCCCAATATTTATGGACCTGACTGTATGTACAGGATTCAAACAATGAGAGGGCACAAACGGACAGACGGGGGGGGGGGGGTGCGGGGAAGGGGATTATGAAAAATAAAAACAGCAGAAAAATGGTAATGAAACAGACACTAAACCGTGATAAACCAAAGGGTAAAGAATATAGGTACAGTATAGGGATAGTATGACCAAATGAAGGAATTGGCGCTGTCTCTATGTTGTAGTGGTAAATAACAGTGTATATAAAAATAGAGAACAGTTTAAGTGGTTAACACTTTAAGTGCCAGTACCATAAAAGTGCTAAGTGCTCAATATTGTATGAATTGCAAGAAATCTCATATCCAAAGAATTTATGTAGAAAAAATAAAACCATATATAAAGACTATATGTAAAACAATTGTTCCTTTTGCAAAGTTCCATTCATATACAAAAGTCTTTGAAACTATAATGATACAGTGACAAAATCAAAAGTGACTTAGTGCATTCATATAAAAAAGTCTTTATAAAGCTGTAATGATGACGTGGCAGAATTCAAAGTGACTTAGTGCATTCAAATTCAAAGCGATTTTTCTGTGCTTCAGAGTGAAACCACACTTGTTGCCCCTTATGTGTCCTTACTCACCATAAGCCAATACCCCTGCAGGGATAGCTCACATGTAAAACAGCCCGTGTGGTGTCCTAGTGTCCAGAATATGGGACACTTCCTCAGCAGTGAATTGTGGCATGTGTGGAGGAATGAATGGAAACACACATAGCGTAAATCCGGTTTAAAAGTGTGTTTATTTCGTCCAAGATCATAAAAAAACAGTTCAGTGTTATAAACGCATAAAAACCCCACTGAAACCAGGCTGCATGTCAGCACATGGGCTGGAAAGGGTAAGGTTCCTTCCATCTGTGCTGTTTGCGTTCCACAGATGGTGGAACCGGAAGTGACGTAGCGATGTACCACAAGCCCCCACTAACGTGTTTCGTCATAGGACGTCGTCGGAAGCGGTGCCCATCTTGGTACACCTTACGTTTTTATACATTACACAGTGATCGGTCAAGCTCATTACACCTGTGAATTGCTGCGAGGACCCATGGAGCATTTGATACAATCCAAACTGGGTGATTATCAACTATAAATTACTATATACATGACGTGACAAAGAGTAAGATAAATATAGTAAAGATATAATGGAAAATAAGAGTATAAGAGGATGGCAAGGAACTGAGTGTTCCTGTTCGTATGCCCGGGCCCCAGTGGTAAAATGGGGGAATTGCAGGTGAATTATATGATTTGTTTATCACAGATGTAAAAGAAGTCCGGACCAATCTTAATACAAATCCAGTTACTACCTGGTAAAACTATCATGTATCTCCTTTCATGTTCCTTTTAAAACCTTATAGAAACAGATGTATTAGAGATGCCCACAACTGAGTATACAGTCAGAAGAACTATAATATAAACCTTGATAAAATAAGCAATATGGACAAAATAATTAAAAATAAACACAAAATGATCGAAAAATTCCAAAAAATATCCAAAAAAATTTGTAAGAAAAGAAAAGAAAAATAATATATAAAATATAAAAAATAAAAATGATTATGTTCATAAATATAAATAAGTGAAATAGCACATTAAATACAATAATTGGTTATACCAAGAGTAATGACAAAAATTAATAATGATAAATTAAAATAAGTTAACTAAAAACAAATAAAATAAAAAAGAATATTTAAAACTGTAGAGAATATGTATAAAATATATATATATATATATATGAATCAGTATAATTATTAAATGTATATAGCTGTCTTAATTGTGGCAATACATGTATTGTGCTAGAACATATTATTCAGATGTCAATGAAGGATAGTAATGGTATCCTGTTTCTAGGAGTGTAATTGGAGAAGGTGATGGGGATTTTTGAAAGATAAAAAACTTTTTGAAAGATAAAAAACTGTTTGAAAGATTATTCAAAGCTCCCAGCATAAAGTTTAAAAATTAGATATAAAACAGTTAAGGTCGATATCAATGTTTAATCCAGCTGGAAACAACAAGCCCAAACGGTAAATCCATCGGGTTTCATTTTGAGAGACTTTGATCTTTTAATTACCACCTCTTCAATCCTCCTTTATTTTATCTATGCCATAGAATATAAGCCCTGAAGGATCTTTGTGATGAACCTCTTTAAAATGTTGTGACAGACTGTGTTTTGAGAACCCTTTCTTATTATATATTATTTATATATATTATTTATATGTTTCCTTATTCTCACGTGAAGGGGTCTGGTGGTCCTCCCAAAGTATTGGAAATTAAACTACACTACTAGGAGCACGGTAATGACCAGCAAAGAAAAAAACAAACAACCCCTTAGAAATGTAGCTTTTATCACTGGTTTCAACAAACAATATAGATCCGTTGAGAAGATCATAAAGAAATATTGGCCTATCCTGAAAACTGATAGGGTATTGTCCAAAATACTGCCCCAGAAGCCAAAATGTGTCTACAGGAGAGCTCCCACTCTTAGAAACTATTTGGTACACAATATAATTAACCCTCCTGAAGGAGTTAAACTTTTTGCACATATGAAAGGGTTTTATAAATGCCAAAAATGCCTACCATGTAGGGTGAGCAAACAACAGCCCAGAAAGACAGAAACTTTTCAATCTAGAGTAACCAATAAGAAGTATCAAATAAATTAATTAATTACATGTAACAGCACACATGTGACTTATGTGATTGAATGTCTGTGTCATTTCCAATACACAGGGAGGACCACCAGACCCCTATACGTGAGAATAAGGGAATATATAAATAATATAAAGAAAGGGTTCCAAAAACACAGTCTGTCACAACATTTTAAAGAGGTTTGTCACAAACATCCTTCAGGGCTTATATTCTATAGCATAGATAAAATAAAGGAGGATTGGAGAGGTGGTAATAAAAAGATCAAGGTCTCTCAAAATGAAACCCGATGGATTTACTGTTTAGGCTCGTTGTTTCCAGCCGGATTAAACATCGATATCGACCTTAACTGTTTTATATCTAATTCTTAAACTTTATGCTGGAAGCTTTGAATCATTTAAAAAAAAAAAAGTTTTTTATCTTTCAAAAAGTTTTTTATCTTTCAAAAATCTCCATCCCCTTCTCCAATTACAGTCCTAGCAACAGGATATCATTACTATCCTTCATTGACATCTGAATAATATGTTCCAGCATAACACATGTTATGTCACAATTAAGACAGCTATATGCATTTAATAATTATACTGATTCATATATATATATATATACATATTCTCTACAGTTTTAAATATTCTTTTTTCATTTTCTTTGTTTTTAGTTAATTTATATTAATTTATCATTATTCATTTTTGCCATTACTCATGGTATAACCAATTATTGTATTTAACCACTTCCGGACCGCCGTACGTCGTTTGAAGGCGGTACTTTGAAGTGGAATACCGTTGCTATGGTAGCAGATAGCTACCATAACCCCAGTATCTATTTTTTCTGCAGGCGATTCCCTGCAAGATAAAAGTGGTCTTAGCGGCGGATTCGCCGCGAGATCACTTTTATCAGCAGCGGGAGAGGTGCCCCCCCTCCCGCTCACCCGGCTCCATAACATGGCTGGGCGGAAGCGACGCCACAAGTCACTTCTGCCCAATGCTCTTAAAGGGGACATTTTTTTTTCCCCTGCCATTTTTTTCAAAATTTTTTTTTCTTTTTTTATGCATTTAAGTGTAAAAATTAGATCTGAGGTCTTTTTGACCCAGGATCTCATATTTTGGAGGTCCTGGCATGCTTTTTTTCTATTACAAGGAATGTTTACATTTCTTGTAATAGGAAAAAAAGTGATCAATTTTTAAAAAAAAAAAAAAGAAAGTTGTAAAATTAAAAAGTAAAATAATTAAAAAAAAAAAAAAAAAAATTAAAGCGCACCGTCCTTGCGAGCTCGCGCTCAAAAGCGAACGCATACGTAAGTCCCGCCCACATATGAAAACGGTGTGCAAACCACACATGTGAGGTATTGCCGCGATCATTAGAGTGAGAGCAATAATTCTAGCCCTAGACCTCCTCTGTAACGCAAAAATGCTAACCTGTAGAATTTTTTAAACGTTGCCAATGGAGATTTTTATGGTGCAAAGCTTGTCGCCATTCCGCGAGCGGACGCAATTTTGAAGCATAACATGTTGGGTATCATTTTACTAGGCGTAACATTATCTTTCACAGTATGGAAAAAAATTGACCTAACTTTACTGTTGTCTTATTTTTTAACTAAAAAAACGGAATTTTTTCAAAAAAAATTGTGCTTGTAAGACCGCTGCGCAAATACGGTGTGACATAAAGTTTTGCAATGGCCGCCATTTTATTCTCTAGGGTCTTAGAAAAAAAATATACAATGTTTGGGGGTTCTAAGTAATTTTATAGCAAAAAAAACTGTTTTTAACTGAAAACCACCGAACTCCAAAAATAGGCTCGGTCTTAAAGTGGTTAATGTGCTATGTCACTTCTTTATATTTAGGTACATAATTATTTTTATTTTTATTTTATTTTTTATATTTTATATGTTATTTTTCATTTCTTTTTTTACAACATTTTTTTGTATTTTTTTGGAATTTTTTGGAATTTTTTGGTCATTTTGTGTTTATTTTTCATTATTTTTCACTATTTTGTTCATATTGCTTATTTTATTAAGGTTTATAGTTCTTCTGACTGTATGCGCAGTTGTGGGCATCTCTTATACATTATATATCTGGTTCTATAAGGTTTTAGGCCTCATACACACGGGCGTATCTAAAAAAATAAACAAAACGTCGGGTCCGACGTCAAGGAAAAAAAGTCGACGTTTTTCAGCGTTATGCATTGGCGTTTTTGAGCGTTAGTGAGCGTCGGCATCAATAGGCGTTTTTTTAAAAAAATCATCCCTCTGCTATTTTTCAACCTAAAAACGTCGGCGTTGAAAAACGCCGGAAAACGCTGGTACAATATTAGGTGGCGTTTGTTGGCGTTAGTTGGCGTTTGTTGGCATATTGTGGCGTCGGCGTCAAAAAACGTCAAAATGTTACAGCCTCAGAACGCGATGGCCATGGGTTCTACTTTCTGTTCACTAACGCCGACGCCACCTACAGCTCAGAAATGCCGACGTTTTTATGGGGCCATTGACTAACATGGAGAGCTGCAAAAAATGCCAGAAAACGCCGGCGTCAAAAAACGTCCGTGTGTATGAGGCCTTAAAAGTAACATGAGGGGGCGTGTCTGGCCAGCAACCGAGATGGCCGCTCTTCTCTGAGGCTCCTGAGACCCCAGCTATAAACCGACCTCCAGAGCGACAAAACTGAGAGCATCCACCCCACAGAGTGTCCCCGAAAGCATCTCCCACCTGACACAATGTCGCGCCGAAGGAAAAATGCAGAGAGACTGCAAAAACTCACAGATTTCTTTCCCGCATCAGACCCGGATCCTAGTCAAGATGGCGCCGGCCGGGGAAGAAGGAGCCTGAAGAACACACAATCGACAGGTGAGACCAGCACTGACCATAGACTGTCATTCCCTCTGTATGAGGGCGACCCAGGCGACTCCTCCCCGCCCCTGTCACCTACGACTAGAAGTCCGCTTAAGTCCAGGCCCCGGATGGAAAACTCGGAACGTAACCCGAACGATGACTCGATCGAAGATTCGCTCGCTGAGCCATTAGAAGAACAATCGGAGGATCCGTTCGCGGGAATGAACGATCTTCCAACCCTCGTTTCTTCTCACATAGAGAAAATACCAGCCTCAGACCAACCTATCACAGAAATATTCCTGAAGACTATGATGATCTCTCTCCGACAATCTCTTCAGTCAGATATGTCTATAACCCTTGCACCTATCTAACAGCCTCTCTCTAGTAGTATCAGAAGTCCTTATAAAGACACTATCCAACCAGACTCCGACCATAAAAGAGATACACTCTTCTTTGCTCCCAACCTTCTAGCAAGTAAGGGCGCTTGCCTAGGAGGCTAACAAGAAGATTACCGAGTCGCTCGCTTAGAAGCTAGCTCAGTAGCAAGCCCAATGCAAGGCTCAAAAGGTAGGCCCCGGACCTGAATTCGCCTGAAGATCAGCATCCACTGTCCCCGCCCCTCCTCAGCGGACCCAGCGGGAGTATGTCTCCCTTACTGTCAGATACCAGTCACGACCAGAG
>BLSH010428864.1:28705-40860 GCA_018402905.1 Glandirana rugosa | reverse complement strand
TATTAAGGAAACTCACACAAATATACCTCAAAATACACTAGACGACCAACACTCAAATCTCTATAGTCCATACAGGTCCGAACAACACTCCGAAACTACCAACCCACTCTTTTAAGAAACCGAAACCCCTCTCGTCGGCTCTCTTTATTTATCACCTCCCCACAACAACCCGCATCCCGCCTACAAAGATCACACCTGGTCTAAAAAAGGAGTCTTCCCACGGTGGTCATTATATTGACCAGATCATTACTACGATACATCATGCATACATCTACACCGTATCGTCGTGGAGGAAACAAATTGCCAGATATGTCGTTCACCCTGCGTGTAGATCATCCGCCCTACGCCCAACAACACCCCTCCACTATTTATTTCTCTCGGCTGCTCTCCCCAAAGCCAAAGAATTTTCTCACCCAACCATCAAAGCCTCACAACAAGCCTGGACATACCTGATATCTCTAAACTCACAACCAGCAGATCACATAAAACTCCATATAAACACACTCAAAGGAATTATTCCGAATTTAAATACTACTCCATGGTCACAATGTGATATAACCTATATCCAACAACTATATGACAAAGGCAAACCAATCCCATTTCCTGCCCTACAAGAGCACTACAACCTACCATCCTCTAAGTTTTACACATATGTAAGAATCCACCACTACCTACATTCTCATATAATCCCTCTTGAAATAACTATTCCAACGAAAGTACATCACTTCTTTAAAACTTCACCATATAGAGGACACGGTATATCATTTTTCTACACCAATATTAACGCAGCAATATTCCCACTCAGAACCTCATCTCTAGAAAAGTGGGAAACATTACTAAGCCACGACGCAACAGACGATAATTGGCAGAAGGCCCTTCTATACTCCGCCAAAACTTCCAGATGCGCAAACCATTGGGAATCATACTTAAAAATACTACACTTTTGGTATCTTACCCCACTAAAACTTTCCAATATGTACCCTACTGTCCAACCCCAATGCTGGCGAGAATGCAGCGACCTTGGATCACTTATGCATATAATGTGGTCCTGCAAATCTTTGACTTCTTACTGGGCCGCGACATTCAAATTGATAACGGAAGTCACAGGCCTCATACTTAGCCCAAACCCAAAAACGGCACTACTTCACATGGGATTAGAACCATTCCCCCAGTCTACTAGACATGTCATCATACACATCCTATATGCTGCAAAAATAAACATTACCAGAAAATGGAAATCTACAGACATCCCTAAAATCTCAGAAACCATAGCAGAAATCAACCACCAATATGACATGGAAAGATTGTTTGCCCAAATCACCCTCTCTTACCCAAAATTTCTCAAAAAATGGGCCCTGTGGTCAAAAAGCCCCAAATGTTCAAGTAACCAAATTAATACGACTGTAATTGCATGAGAATGAAACTAAATTTAGCTCCGGGTTTGCAAGACACCTTTCCTCCCCACCCTCCCCTCCCCCTTCTTGTTACATGTTGCCACTTTCTGTAATAATATGTTGTGTACTTTTATTATGTTGAGCAATGTTGTAACACATAAACTCAATAAAAAATATTTTCAAAAAAAAAAAAAAAAGAAGGAGTCCCTTCCAGAGGGATGGCCGTCACCTTACTAAGGCGTGCCATCGGTGGGTCCACCACAGGCGATTCCCATTTTTTTTAAAAAGCTTTTCCTAAAAGGGATAGCGAGCAGCGAACCGATTTGACAGCGAAGAAGAGTGCTGTGGCTGCTGCCATTCACGATAAAGAAAATGATCAAAAAAGTAATTGTAGGGATAAGCCTTGGGGGCCCTAGAGGACCCACACACATACGCAGCAGACTGCGATTCACCATCCTGACCCAGTCACAGCTTATTGTGAATGCCAGCGATAATGGTAGCAACCAACACTTTCTCGCGTGCAGCCGCCGGTCCCTGATCCCCTTCGCCGTCCGATGGGCCCAGTTCCCCATCGGATAGGTCCACTGGGGTCTCTGAGACCCCTGAGGCCACTTCCGGGTCAGAATCCTCCCCTGATGAATAATGAGGAGGAGGGGGGCGCTTCTCGGGGGCCTGTTGGGCAACCTCTGCCCGGGGGAGAAATTCGCTAAAGACCGCCCGCAGTTGGTCCAAAAAAGCCCCTTGCGCAGATTGCGCCGCCACTGATGCCTCCTCAGCAGGGTCAGCAGTGTAATCTGCCATCGTCTTCCTCCAGAAAAACACTCTTAATGACACACAGGGGACTAAGGAGAATAAGACACCCCCACACTGCGGCACACCACCGCCCACAGTGCACCAGGGAAACCAGGAGGACTGCACCCACCGCCACCAGCACCCACAGGGAGCCCAGCTATACTTGCTGTTCCGCTGCCTGTAACTTCTGGATGTATCGTCAGAAGAGCCGCGCCGGCAGATCACCGTTCCACAGAGAAGGAAAAAACGCCGCAGACACGTGTATTACAGAGGTATGCAGTCAAAATGGCCGCCGTTAAACACTAGAGGCCAAAAGACACCTTTAGGGAACGTGCAGTACCACAAATGGGCGCTCTGAGCGCTAGAGGGAAAGCACCATAGGCCCAAAATGTCTGTGGCTACGGCAAAATGGTGGCGGCCCGCTGCGAAATGGCGGCCGATCGCCGCATGGCGGCGAAAAAAGAAACGGACGGCCTAGACGATCGGTGCGGTGCGGGGGAAGGGGTGCGGGCGGCCGTCGGTCCTCCCTTTCCGCCCCTAAAAAGGGGGGAAAGGCAGGAACTCTCACTCACCACTCCGACGAGCGCCGTGGGTAGCCACCCATTTGCAGACCTTCCGCCCCCTCTTGGGCGGTATGCTGCAGGCCAGAAAATCGCCCTTGCCGAATCGCATCCGGGGCTGGGCGCAAGGGGGTTCACCCCAGGCCGCCCGCACGGAATGGGCACGATGCGGCGAATCCCCATACGTCGGGACTGGCTCGCATCGGTTGGCTAGGTGGGGGAAAGTACAGGGCCCAAGGACCCTCTATGCCCCAACCGGCTTCTTGATAGCAGATCAAGGTCTTGATAGAAGTCAAATAAAAGAAAACTTAAAATAAAAAATGGTCACAAACAGGACCACAAATACCCCTAAAGGGAAGCCAGGTCAACTCCTTGCAAGCTAGGCATAAGAACTGAAGAGCTATGCTATGAGGGGGTTTATGTAGGAAGAGAGGACGGCCCCCATGGGAGGGGCCAGCTGTTTCTTTTCCCTGCCTAGTTAACTCCTAGTGGGACAAGCATAAACCCCACACGTCATGATGAGCTGCGTCTGTCAGTGAACGATAGGAGAAAGGGCTTCAGGAAGGAAGTTGAGCTCACTTCCTCTGCCTCTGTTTACATTACAGAGGCAGAGGAGCAATGTCATTCGTCAGGACCGATCGGAAGGGCCAGGCCAAAAATCATTGGCCTGGCCGTGTAGAGTGATCGGTCCTGTGACGAATCGAACAACAGTGCTCGCGACGATCACGGCCGCCGTCCCCTGAAGGCGTTTCGCATTAAGGAACCACCTTGCCGCCATCACGCTGTGGTGGGCGGTCGGCAAGTGGTTAAAAAAAAAACAAGGCTTTAATATCACTTTAACTGAACAAGATCAAGCAAATTGGTTACTATGCAAATCTGCTCCAGATTCTGTGTGGTCCAGTTTGAGTATATTCTCCCCAGTATTTACATGTGGGCAATCATTACAAATGCAAACAATGCATCCTGCATTGTACTACTGTTCCTCTTTTCCAGTACAAATGTCTAAAAAAGTTTTTTGGTCCAATACAATCAAGTTAAAACTGCAATCAAATAAAGGCATCATTGCTGGTCATTGTTTATTAAATGGTTCTCATGGAAATTGTTAAAAATGCACAGCAGCCAAATATAGCATTTAGGCAGCTTATACTCTGCTTCTGCCTAAACAGCTGCATCATTCATTCAGAGATCCGTGAGAAGCAAAAAAAACACACAACCATTGTGTAGCTGGCAGAAAAAGTTGTTAAAACCTTTACATTCAATAAACGATTTGCATTTAACGAGTCATTTATTGGTTAATTAAAACATTACACGTTTGCAGTAAACAGTGGAAAAGACTATAAAAACTCCTTAAAGCTATAAAATAAATTGTGCAAAAAAAGCATATAATCACAATAAAAATCACAAACCGTGCATAGTGCAGAAAATGAATAAAGAAACAATATAGTGTTGGCTTAAAACACACAATGTTCATAAACAAAATATGCAAAAACACAAGTGAAATGATAGTGTACACATAAAGTGCAAACGTAAAGTCCATACATAAACTTTGCAGTAGGTACTGGTAGTGACAGAACCTTGTTATCAATCTCCTTGCTCCTGTGTCCCCCACTTTTGAACTTTTGATCATTAAAATAATTTCACTTGTGTTTTGCATATTTTGTATATGCACATTGTGTGTTTGAATACCAACACTATATTGTTTCTTCATTATTAATTTTCTGCACTAGGAAGTTTGTGATTACATGCGTTTTTGTACAATGTATTGGATGGCGCCACGCTTTGTATCATACTATTTGCATTGGTCGTATTAAGATACAGTGCAGCCTGCCTTGCGGTTTCTAAAGCCTAAATGCAGATTTTAATTTTTTTTTCGACAACTGTTACCTGTAATGAAGTCTCACATTGTGCAGGATCCTGTAAAAATCTTCTCAGTGGGGATGCCGGTCTTCTTCCTGGGCTTCCAAGCACTGAGTTATAGAGCTAGGACTTCGGGCAGAACAGTAGTAAAGATAGTTCTTCCTCACTAGTTTTTTTGTTTACATTGCATGTAACACAATCTCTGAAAGGGGGAGAGTCACATAAATGACATTATCTTGCTCCCCATCCAGAGATCATGTTACATGCAGCGTAAACATGAGAGAACTTTCCTAAATGGAGGAGGAAGCATTGGGACCCTGTCAGATCATCTTCACTGCTGTACTGCCCAAAGATCCAAAGCTATTAACCTCCACAGTACAGGAAGTTCAGAGATAGGAAGATAACTGGGCATGCTGCCACAGGAGATTCCTACAGGATCCAACTGCCTGCCCAATGCCAGCAATTCTTTTTTCAGCTTTAACGCAAATAAAAGTAGATGAGTAAAAGGAGGAATATATTTCTCTTCTTCCACACGAAGTGAACCGAAGCAGCTTTCACTTTCATATTCTAGTAATGCTCCCTACTATTCATAGCAAGTAAAATTGGATTTGTTATACATACTTACCTGTAAAATCCATTTCTTTCGAAGGACATCACGGGACACAGAGCAGGCCATATATTCATATACATACTGGGTTATACGCCACCTATAGGTGAATGGACACTGGTAATCAAATAAAAAACAAACAGGAAGTTCCTCCTCCCACACTGGGAGCACTTCAGTTTTGTAGCAAGCAATGAATTCCACAAAGACAGAGTGTCCCGTGATGTCCTTAGAAAGAAATGGATTTTACAGTTAAGTATGTATAAAAAATCCAATTTACTTTCTCGGACATCACGGGACACAGAGCAGGCCATATATACTTATACATACTGGGACGTACTAGAGCAATGCCTGAGGGGAGGGAGACCATTCCAATTAAAACGCAGCCCTAAATATGCTGTGGCCAAAAAGCGGAATCCTCCGCTGTTCTAACATCCACCTGATAGAATCTTGTGAATGTATGTACTGAGGACCATGTAGTGACCTCACAATCTGTGCCACCGATGTCGGGTGGCAGAAGCCCAGGAGGTCCCTATCTCCTGGTGGAAAGAGCGCTCACCCTGAATGGGGGAGCTCTCCCCCTTTAACCATAAATTTGAGTAATCAGCTGGCTAATCCACAGTAAAAAACAGCTGCCTTGGATGTCGCCTGACGCTTTCTAGGGCCTTCAGGCAACAAAAAAGGCATCAGTCCTACTGATATCTGCAGATCCCTTCAGATAGATCTTAACAGCACGCACCACATGGAGAGTGCAATGGTTTTTATCCGGTGAGGAGAGCTGAGAATAAAAAGAAGGTAACATATTATCTTTATTGAGATGAAAGGCCGACACTACCTTCGGTAGGAAAGATAGAAGAGACCGCAAAACCACCTTATCCTGGTGCAATCTCAAGTCTGGCTCTTTACAAGAAAAAGCTGCCAGCTCCGAAACCCCTCTGGCTGGAGTGATGGCAGAAAGAAAGACTAGTTTGCTGGTCTGCTTCTGCAGCACAGACAAAACCAAATTCAAATCCCCTGGACAGGGAGGCAATCTAACTGGAGGTAACAGCCGAGTTACCCCTTGTAGACAAGTCCTGATCAAGGAGTGAGAAGCCAAGGCCTCTGAAAATATATGGACAAGGCAGAAACTTGTCCTTTGACAAAACCAGATTCAATCCCATGGACAGGGAGGAAATCTAGCAAGTGGTAACAAGTAACTTATCCTTTGAAGAAAGGTCCTGATCAAGGAGCGAGAAGTTAAAGGCTTCTGAAGACATATGGACAAGGCCGAAACCTGCCCTTTGTAGTCAAAACCAGCTTCAAGTCTACTCCTGCTTCAAAGAAAGGCTAGCATTTTACCAATAATATACTTGCGGGATGCCATTTCCTGGCCTCACACCACGCAATGTGAGCCTTCCAGACCCTGTGATAAATCTTACTGGTGACTAGCTTTTTAGCGTTTACCATTGTAGATAACACAAGGCCCAAAAACCCTAGGGACCCAATACCGTGGCTTCAATCGCCATGCCGTCAGCTTAGCGCACCTAAATTTGAGTGGAATATAGGACCCTGAGACAGCAGATCGGATCGGACCAGAAGCTGCCAAGGCCCATCCGCCATTAACCTCATTAGCTCTGGGTAGCAAGGCCTCCTGGCCCAATCTGGCGCCACCAGAATGACTGTCGCCGCCTCCTCCCGAATTTTGTGCAAGGGATGCGGTAGCAGAGAGATTGGGGGAAAGGCAAAAATCAAGGAGAACTGGGCTCATGCAATCACCAGAGCCGCTACTACTATAGCCCAAGGATCCCCTGCTCGGGACACAAACAGCTGGACTTTGTTGTTGAATCGGGATGCCAATAGATCAACCTCTGGTGTCCCCCAGCACAGGTAAATTTCCCAAAACACTTTGGGCTGCAGTGACAACCCTCGTGGGTGTATCTGTTGGTGGCTGAGAAGTCTGCCTTACCAATTTTCTTACGCCTGGGATGTAAACTGTAGAGAGTCTTGCAAACTTGTCACTGCCGTGGTATTGTTGGCCTGTACCCTTATCAGGTAGGCCTGCAACCTGCATGTCCATTCCCTCAGAGCTAGAAATACAGCTTGTAGCTCTAGGTGGTTTATGGGCAATCTCTGCCCCACCAAGGACCATCTCCCCTGGACCATGGAGTCCCCCATAACCACTCCCCAGCCTACAAGACTGGCATCTGTGTTCACAATCTTCCAAGACACTGGAAGAACAGATCTGCCCTGAGACAGATTCAGGTTTACTATCCACCAGACGAGATTCCAAGGCCCATCCGCCATTAACCTCATTAGCTCTGGGTAGCAAGGCCTCCTGGCCCAATCTGGTGCCACCAGAATGACTGTCGCCGCCTCCTCCCGAATTTTGTGCAAGGGATGCGGTAGCAGAGAGATTGGGGGAAAGGCATAAATCAAGGAGAACTGAGCTCATGCAATCACCAGAGCCCCTACTACTATAGCCCAAGGATTCCCTGCTCGGGACACAAACAGCTGGACTTTGTTGTTGAATCAGGATGCCAGTAGATCAACCTCTGGTGTCCCCCAGCTCAGGCAACTTTCCTGAAACACTTTGGGCTGCAGTGACAACCCTCCTGGGTGTATCTGTTGGTGGCTGAGAAGTCTGCCTTCCAATTTTCCTACGCCTGGGATGTGAACTGCAGAGAGTCTTGCAGCCCCTGTATCAACCTCCTCTCCCTCATGGTTTCCAAGCTCAGTAAGGCTGCCGACAGAACATCTTTAGTAACATACTGTGAAGAAACAGATGAGGGGTCAGCTACCATACCAGACAGCCGCAGCGGCTCAGATAGCTTGGTCGCTTCTGGTCTCTCAGGGGAAGCAATGGCAACAGTGGTCCAACTAGCCTCAGCAAGGGCTGTGGTAACACACCTGTGCCTCTAGCCTTATTACAGGCAGTTTCGCTCCCCCCTTGCTGCTTGGAAGCCATGGCTGCTAGTGCATGCACTGCTATGCCCACGTTCCCCACACCCAGCCTGACTCAGCTCCCACCCCTAGACTCACGTGTCACCAGGAGGATCATTAGCCTGCTCTCCACCCCTGTCCTGACTTCCTGCGATCGTCCATTCACTTAGCTAGTGAAAAGACAATTAGTACTGGCGCAGACTCCCCCTGGTGACAGCTTCGCAGGAACGGCAGGCAAGACCAAATATGACTGTCTTTTTAGCTGAGCCCTCTGGTGGTGAGAAAAAAGAAGTGCAAAAAAAAGAAGTGCAGGCAAAAGGAGGGAAAATCTAAACAAACTTTTTCCTATGTACACTTGCGAGCCCTCAACAAGGTAGGGAACACGGAGTCAGCGACTCCCCTGTCTCTTAGCACCTGGAACTCAATACCCAGGCCGTCAAAGCCAGCAAAGGTAAGGCAGGGTGCAAAATGGGCCCCTGAGACAGTAGATCGTCTTGCAGCGGGAGCCATTTGCACCACGTCGGCGTACCAAGTGCGCTGAGGCCAATCTGGAGCCACCAGGATTATTTTTATTCCCTCCGCCACTATCCTGCGTATCAAACGTGGTAGAAGTTTTAACAGAGGGAAGGCGAACAGAAGACGATAACGGCCCCAGGGGGCCACCAGCGCGTCCGTGGCCACTGCCAACGGATCCTTCGTTCTGAACACAAAGGTCTTCACCTTGTGATTGAACCGGGACGCCAAGAGATCCACGTCCGGCGTCCCCCCATCTGCGGCAGATCTGGTTGAACACCTCCGGGTGGGGAGACCACTCTCCCTGGTCCAGCGTCTGGCGACTGAAAAAGACCGCCTGCCAGATTTCCACACCTGGAATGTAAGTGGCGGAGAGTGCCGTAACGTGATGTTCCGCCCAACGCAGTATCAGAGCTGCCTCCGCCGCAGCTGCTGGACTCCTCGTGCCGCCCTGATGGTTCACATATGCCACTGCCATGGCATAGACCGACTGAATCCGAATCTGACGACCCTTCAACCTCACCGTCCGGTGAGACAGGCACAATCTGATTACTCTCAGTTCCAGCCATTGATGGGGAGGCAAGCCACCTCTGCCGACCAACGGCCCTGGGCAGTGATGATCACCCACTGAAGGGGCAGGAACGACTTCCCCTGAACCAACGCCAAGTCCCGAATCCACCAGGTCGAGACGCCATGGTTTGGGAGCTCAGGCGGATCAGAAGGTCCAAAGACCGAGGGAACCTGTCCCACCGAGCCAGGAATGCTCGCTGAAGGAGACGAGTGTGACTCTGGGCGTATGGTATTGCCTCAAAAGTCAAGACCATGAGCCCCAGCACCCGCATACAGAATTGTAATGAAGACCGTCTGTGCGACAGGAGTGTTCGCACTGCCGACTGCAGTGAAAGCAACTTGGCTGGAGGAAGGAAAAACCTTGCCTGTCCTGAGTCCAGAATCAGGCCCAGATACTCCAGGCAACGGGGTGGAGACACCGTCGACTTCTGCAGGTAGAGCAACCAGCTAAAGTCCTGCAGCGAGTCATTGTGCTCTACCAGAGCTGAGGCGGACTCCGCTCGCAGGAGCAGGTCATCTAGGTAGGCTACTACCGCAAAGCCTCTCTGTCGCAGCCACGCCAATACCGGTTTTGTGAAAACCCGAGGAACTGAGACAAGACCGAAAGGAAGTGCCACAAATTGATAATGGAGGTCACCTACTGCAAAGCGAAGGAGACGCTGATGTCGTGGACAAATAGGTACATGGAGGTACGCATCCCTGATGTCCAGAGACGTCAGAAATTCCCCCTGATGAAGGGCGGCCACAACCGAGAGGATAGATTCCATCCAGAATTTCCGCGCCCTAACATTCCAGGTCAGGGCCTTCAGGTCCAGTACTAGCCGGACCCCCCCCCTTTTTTGGGGACCACGAACAGATTTGAGTAAAATCCTCAAAACTCTCACTGGAGGCACTGGCACGATCACCCCTTGGTTCGAGAGTGCTTTGCCTGCGGAAGCCCTAAGGTCGAAGGGAGGAACCTGACTGGGGGCAGAGGGTCGAACTCAGAAACGACCCCCCACCCGAAAACCGGGGTGGGAGCAATCCATCAGGCTGAGGAGGTTTGTCCTCCGCCTTTTTGGTTTTGCGCTGCCACTGCCGGTACCTGGCCCCTGCAGCGACCTTACCGGGGCGGGTCCCTTTTACCCGCCGCGGCCGGGGCGCAAAGGAACCCCTTCCGACCCCAGGTAGGGGGCCCCTGTCTACGGGGAAACTCACGCCTCCGGGGCTCTGGGAGGAAGGTGCACTTACCTCCTGTGAAATCCTTAATGATCTCACCCAGCCGTGGACCGAATAGACGTCCACCCTGAAAGGAAAGGTCTACGAGACCTTTTTTGGAAGCATGGTCACCGGACCAAAATGCAACCAGAGTACCCATATGAGGATACGGCAACACCGCTATCCTGGATAACATAGGCAGTAAATCAACGGCCGCATCGCCAAGGTACTTGAAACCTTGGAGCAAAAATTCAGCCCCCTGCGGTGTATCCATTAGGCAGCCGCAGTCCAGAACATTTTGGAGCTCCGCCATAAGCTTAGACAAATATTGCACCGCCATGGCGGACGTCAGGGTTGGTCGCAGAGCAGAGCCTGCCACCAGGAAGAGCGACTTTAACAGTGCCACTGTCTTTTTGTCAGCGGGGTCCTCGAAAGAAGGAACCCCTTCCAGAGGAATGGTCGTCGCCTTATTAAGGCGAGCTATCAGCGGGACCACCACAGGCGACTTCTGTTTTTTTACAAAAAAGCTTTCCTCAAAGGGATAGCGAGCAGCGAACAGTTTTGACCTATGCTCTCGGAATGTGGGAGGAAACCCACGCAGGCACAGGGAGAGCATGCAAACTTCAGGCAGGGAGGTCATGGCTAAGACCTGAGCCAGCAAGCATTTTACTGTCAGGTGCAAGTGCTATCCACTACACCACTGTGCTGCCACGAAAAAGAATGCTGCGCACGCTGCCATTCATGATAATTAAAGTGATCAAGAAAAATTGATCATAGGGGTAAGCCTTGGGGGGCCCTATGGGGCCTGGAGGACCCCACCACATGCGCAGAAGTCTGCGATTTGTCATCCTGGCTAAGTCGCAGCGTAGTGCGAATTCCAGCGATAATGGCGGAAAACCGCCGTCCCCTGATCCCTTTCTCTGAGGGACGCTTCTTGGGGGCCTGTTGGGCGACATCCGCCCGGAGAGCATTCACTAAAGGCCACCGCAGCTGGTCCAAAAAAGTTGCGCAGATGCGTCTGAGTCCGCAAGCAAGCAGGTGCAGCAGTATAGTCTGCCATCGTTCTCCCCCCAAATCCCCCTTAGTAACACACAGATGTATACTAAAAGTTAGAAACATAGAAAAGCGACGGCAGAAAAAGACTGAGTAGTCCATCGAGTCTGCCCCTTTTTATTTATTTATTTTTAATTTTTTTTAAATAATTTTTTTGGTTTTTTTTTACATTAACCTTGTTGTCTGACTATAGATTTATGTTTATCCCAAGCATGTTTGAAGCCATTTACTGTTGACTGTCTCACAACTTCTGTTGGTAGTTTATTCCAATCATCAACCACCCTTTAAGTAAAATAATACTTTCTAAGATTAGTTTTGAACTTCCCCCCAGTTAGTTTGAGGTCATGTCCCCGTGTTCTTGATTTTGGTTTCATATTGAAAAGACTGCCCTCCTGAACCTTATTCACCCCCAGGGGTGTCGCCAGGGTGTGGCTATTGGGGCTACAGCCCCGAATCAAATTGCAATAGCCCCGAGTGTTGGGGTCCCTAACATGGAGGAGCGGGCGGCTTGGTGGGGGAGCAGGCAGGCGGGAGGCTTGGTGGAGGAGTGGGCGGCTTAGTGGAGGAGCAGGTGGGGTAGCATGCTGCTTAGTGGAGGAGCGGGCGGGCGTGTCAGTTGTCATTTACCGAAGTTTGTACGAACCCTATTTGTATTTAGATATCAGTCTGTTGTTCCAATTACATTTTTTTTTGGTT
>BLSH010428863.1:371345-381789 GCA_018402905.1 Glandirana rugosa | reverse complement strand
ACCTACTTCCCCCACTCCTCTCATTCCCCCTCTACCTACTCCTCCACCCCTCTCATTCCCTCTCTACCTGTGAGCCCTGTGTGCCCGCCACCTCACCTCTCTTAACCTCTGTGTGCTGATTCCCTCACCTCTCCCAACCTATCTATGCCCATTTCCTCACCTCTTCCAACACCTTTATGCCCACTCCCTCACTTATTTCACTCTCACTATGCTCACACTCTTTCCTACTTTTCTGTGCCCACTTCCTAACCCTACTCAGCCCCCCTATGCTCACTCCCTGCGCCCCTCTCAACCACCATGTTTCCACTACCTCACCGCTTGCAATTCTCCTATGCCCATTTTTTCAACCCTCTTAACCAGCCTATGGTCATTCCCTCACTTCCCTTAACCTCTGTTGCCCTGAGCCTACCTGTGAGATGACCCATCTGTACGATGTATACAACCTACGACAGCAAAATGCCATTTAAACTGTCAGTAAATTACAGTTTCCGGCTACATGTAAGCAAACAAGCGGGGATTCTCTTCATTTATACCAAACTGAGGGTATTATAAAGAAGTTAATGGGAACCTCACAAAAAACAAAGCATGGGGTTCCCCCTAAAACTACATACCAGACCGTAATCCTTGATGAGGCACTTGTATAGATCTCAAAGGGGGTCCAATGCAAAGAAAACATTTTTAAAAACCGCACGGGGTCACCCCCAAATTCTAAACCAGACCCTTATCTGGCTGATCAGTAAAGTGGGAGGATCGAAGCATAACAGCCCCCCCACCCACCCAAACCATACCAGACCACATGCCCTCAACGCAGGGAGGGTACCTTGGCAAGGCGAACCTTCACTGGCAAGCACCTTGACGCTATGTTGATCAGGACAAGGACCTCTTCCCTACAACCCTGGCCTGGTGGTAGAGGAGGTCTTCAGGAAGGCTTTTCTTTTCAGAATCTGGAAGTCCCCTTTAATGAGGAGGGCCGATACCTTGCATACATTATATACAAATCAGATTTCCTGTTCCCACCTCCCATTTTAATAAATAATGCTATTAGGTATTTTTCTTACTGTAAAGCCGTTGGTAGAATTGTGAAGGACACCATGGGCCCATCTTTGACTTCTGAGCCTCTGGTGGCTTCCTGAACTGACCTGGGTCCACAACCACCTAGACAATGCCACATAAAGAACGGTATGTACATCCAAAGGCACAGTTTGCTGAGTTTATTGATTCAGGTTATCTAGGCACACTGCACTGTACAACATACTGACATAGAGGAGGAGACATTAAAAAACATTCCTCGCCCCCGAGGAGCCTACTGACCCAGCTCAGCATAGTTTCTATTACTCCTTCTTTATCTGGACCTAGCAACACCCATGTCTAAAAAAAAAAGTGCAAGTTGTATCTTGTAACAGTAGAGCTCCGCCCTCTACGCACACACTGTTTTCTTGATTGGTTGGAGTGGAGTTCATGTCTTTCTTACAAAGCAGATTGTGGAAGTTTTCGTTTTCCTCTGTAGATCTTGTCCAAGTCCCAGAATGTGATGCGGGGTCAGGTCTATACGGTGTTAGTGGATTCCACATCACTGAAGCAGGGTAGAGATGGGAACATGGGGGGAACGGGGGATTTCTGGGCTTACAATATCTTCTTCTCACAAAAGAACGGATTGGACCAGGAACATATATGGCCCTCCCATTCACCACCTTCTCCACAGTTGGCACAATATTCATATCCATACATTTGGTTACTGTACACATTGGAGACCGCTCCTTCCCTCCAGAACCTGCAGGAAACAAGATACATTAAAGCAGAGCTGGTCCACGTTCTTCATACAGGGGCCCTAAGTGTGGCCCCTGACATCACCAAGGGGTTGCACATAATATTCAGTGATTGCCGAAAAATTATGTCAGAGAGTGCAGACATAGTACAGGAGACGGTCAGAGACTGCAGACATAGAACAGGAAACAGTCAGAGAGTGCAGACATAGAACAGGAAACAGTCAAAGACTGCAGACATAGTACAGGAGACGATCAGAGACTGCAGACATAGAACAGGAAACAGTCAGAGACTGAAGACATAGTACAGGAGATGGTCAGAGACTGCAGACATAGTACAGGAGAGGGTCAGAGACTGCAGACATAGTACAGGAGACAGTCAGAGACTGAAGACATAGTACAGGAGATGGTCAGAGACTGCAGACATAGTACAGGAGACAGTCAGAGACTGAAGACATAGTACAGGAGATGGTCAGAGACTGCAGACATAGTACAGGAGAGGGTCAGAGACTGCAGACATAGTACAGGAGACGGTCAGAGACTGCAGACATAGAACAGGAAACAGTCAGAGACTGCAGACATAGTACAGGAGAGGGTCAGAGACTGCAGACATAGAACAGGAAACAGTCAGAGACTGCAGACATAGTACAGGAGACAGTCAGAGACTGAAGACATAGTACAGGAGATGGTCAGAGACTGCAGACATAGTACAGGAGAGGGTCAGAGACTGCAGACATAGTACAGGAGACGGTCAGAGACTGAAGACATAGTACAGGAGATGGTCAGAGACTGCAGACATAGTACAGGAGACAGTCAGAGACTGAAGACATAGTACAGGAGATGGTCAGAGACTGCAGACATAGTACAGGAGAGGGTCAGAGACTGCAGACATAGTACAGGAGACGGTCAGAGACTGAAGACATAGTACAGGAGATGGTCAGAGACTGCAGACATAGTACAGGAGACAGTCAGAGACTGAAGACATAGTACAGGAGATGGTCAGAGACTGCAGACATAGTACAGGAGAGGGTCAGAGACTGCAGACATAGTACAGGAGACGGTCAGAGACTGCAGACATAGAACAGGAAACAGTCAGAGACTGCAGACATAGTACAGGAGAGGGTCAGAGACTGCAGACATAGAACAGGAAACAGTCAGAGACTGCAGACATAGTACAGGAGACAGTCAGAGACTGAAGACATAGTACAGGAGATGGTCAGAGACTGCAGACATAGTACAGGAGAGGGTCAGAGACTGCAGACATAGTACAGGAGACGGTCAGAGACTGCAGACATACTACAGGAGATGGCCAGAGACTGTGGACATAGTACAGGAGAGGGTCAGAGACTGCAGACATAGAACAGGAAACAGTCAGAGACTGCAGACATAGTATAGGAAACAGTCAGAGACTGTAGACATAGTACAGGAGATGGTCAGAGGCTGCAGACATGGTACAGGAAACAGTCAGGGACGGCAGACATGGTACAGGAAACAGTCAGAGACTGCAGACATGGTACAGGAAACAGTCAGAGACTGCAGACATGGTACAGGAAACAGTCAGAGACTGCAGACATGGTACAGGAAACAGTCAGGGACTGCAGACATGGTACAGGAAACAGTCAGAGACTGCAGACATGGTACAGGAAACAGTCAGAGACTGCAGACATAGTACAGGAAACAGTCAGAGACTGTAGACATAGTACAGGAAACAGTCAGAGACTGCAGGCATAGTACAGAAAACAGTCAGAGACTGCAGACCTACTACAGGACAGGCCTCGACAATTTCCGGGCGCCAGGTCGCCATGACGACTAGAAATCCCATCCTGGCGAGTGGCAGCCGTTTCTTCTCTCCCCTCAGCATCTCCGATTCAGCGAGAGCCATTCTCTGCTTAATCTAACAGCTGTTAAACTTTGGCAGGCTGCCTAGATATTTGTTTATACTTAAAGAGATACTTTGTTTTTTCTTTTTTCCTTTCTATCAAAGCAATGAACTCCAATCTGTATGAGGGAAGTTTTAACCATTTAAAGACTAAACCTTTTCTGACATTTGTGGCTTACAAGTAAAAATCCAGTATTTTCTGCTATAACTCCCAAACATTATATATTTCTTTAGCAGAGACCCTAGAGAATAAAATGGCAGTTGTTGCAATATTGTATGTCACACTGTATTTGCTAAACAGTAAAGTTACAGTAAACAGTAAAGTTAGCCAATTTTTTTTTTTTGTATAATTGTGAAAGATGAGGTTATATCACGAGAATTGTGATCTTTATTCTAAGCAACAAAATTGTGATAAAGCCCTGTGTACCATCAACAATTACCACTTTTTATGTGCAGCTGGGCTCCAGTATTTCATGGTGGCTGGAAACCCACCAGACCAATGAAAAGTCACAGTGGGGGACACACATGTAGGCAGGAAGTGGCTGCAAAGAGGCAGCAGAGGATCAGCAGCACTGGAATACTTCTTTCACATTTTAATGTATTTTATTTAAAGTATCACTAAGGCTTTATTTAGATGTGCAGTTGGGTGGTAAAAATGTGCAGTAGGTGGCAAAAAATGTTTTTGCCACCCACCAACGGCCGTCCTTAACCACTTCCAGACCGCCGTACGTCGTTTGACGGCAGTACTTTGAAGTGGAATACCGTTGTTATGGTAGCAGATAGCTACCATAACCCCGGTATCTATTTTTTCTGCAGGCGATTCCCTGCAAGATAAAAGTGGTCTTAATGGCGGATTCGCCACGAGATCACTTTTATCAGCGGCGGGAGAGGTCCCCCCCCCCTCCCGCCGCTTTCCGGTCATCTCCGCCGCTTACCGGACCTGCCGGCAGCGGCGGAGATGATCGGGTCCGTCCCCCCCAGTGTCCGTGAGCCGAGTGAGCGGCTGAAGCCGCTCACCCGGCTCCATAACATGGCTGGGCGGAAGCGACGTCACAAGTCGCTTCCGCCCAATGCTCTTAAAGGGGACATTTTTTTTTCCCCCTGCCATTTTTTTCAAAAATTTTTTTTTCCCTTTTTTTATGCATTTTAGTGTAAAAATGAGATCTGAGGTCTTTTTGACCCCGGATCTCATATTGTGGAGGTCCTGGCATGCTTTTTTCTATTACAAGGAATGTTTACATTTCTTGTAATAGGAAAAAAAGTGATCAAAATTTTTTTTTAAAAAAAAAGAAAGTTGTAAAAATAAAAAATTAAAAAGTAAAATAAAAAAAAAAAAAATTTAAAGCGCACCGTCCTTGCGAGCTCGCGCGCAGAAGCGAACGCATACGTAAGTCCCGCCCACATATGAAAACGGTGTGCAAACCACACATGCGAGGTATCGCCGCGATCGTTAGAGCGAGAGCAATAATTCTAGCCCTAGACCTCCTCTGTAACGCAAAACTGCTAACCTGTAGAATTTTTTAAATGTCGCCAATGGAGATTTTTATGTTGCAAAGTTTGTCGCCATTCCGCGAGCGGATGCAATTTTGAAGCATGACATGTTGGGTATCATTTTACTCGGCGTAATATTATCTTTCACAATATGGAAAAAAATTGACCTAACTTTACTGCTGTCTTATTTTTTAACTAAAAAAACTTAATTTTTTCAAAAAAAAAAAAAATCGCGCTTGTAAGACCGCTGCGCAAATACGGTGTGACATAAAGTTTTGCAATGGCTGCCATTTTATTCTCTAGGGTCTTAGAAAAAAAAATATATAATGTTTGGGGGTTCTAAGTAATTTTATAGCAAAAAAACCTGATTTTAACTGAAAACCACCGAACTCCAAAAAGAGGCGCGGTCTTAAAGTGGCTAAGCTGCATTAGGCAACAGATGAGGGCAAAAAATAAGGAATATTCCCGCGCTATGGAAAACACACTATAGAATTAGACTGCTGCCTTCCAGTGACTCCCTCCTTGGAGGGAAGGGTTAATGAAAAATAATACAGGAATGGCGCTGTCTCCGATATTTGGAACACACAGAAGCTATTTAGTGGTAAGTTATAGTTTACAACACACTCTCCTTATAGACGATATTTGGAGCACACAGAACCTGTTTAGTGTTTGGGTTCTACATTACAACACACTCTCCTTACTGCAGACGGCCCCGCCTAGGGGTAATAGATTACAATGAGCCAAAAGTGCCCTGTGCACAGTACAGAAATGGTGGATTTGAGTCGGTAAATAGTCCAAGAAAAAAATAATAAATAAAAATATAAATTGTATAAGGAATTCCGTATCACCCAAAAAATGTGTATGAAAATGTATCCAAAAATCTGTTGATCTAAAAAATAAATATGAACCAAAAAACGGTCTGCCACAGATTGTGTTTACTCTGTGCACTCGGTTGTGTAGAGTTTTTGTTGTGCAAACAAAATTCTTTATGTTAATCCTCCAATATTAACCACTTGCCGACCGCCGATCAGCATCTGACGGCGACAAGGTGGCTCTGTAGCGCAAATCGCCGTCATATGACGGCGGCTGCGAGATCGCGCCCAGTGAGCGCGCGCCGCCGGAGGCACGCCCGCACGCTCACTGTGTCCGGGGAGGGCCAGGGAGCGGGTGCGGCGGATTCGATCTCCGCCGGTCACCCGCGATGCCCCCCCCCCCCCGGAGTGAAAGAACGGAGGTCCGTGTAAGTAAACACGGACCTCCGTTCTGTGAGAGGGGGGAAGGGCTGTGATCACAGCCTTCCTCTACATGGAAGCTGTGATCACTTTCCTTCCCCAGCTAGGGCAGCCCCCATACAGTTAGAACACGCCCAGGGAACACAGTTAACCCTTAGAGCGCCCCCTGCAGGTTAACCCCTTCACTGCCAATGGCATTTACACAGTAATCAGTGCATTTTTATAGCACTGATCGCTGTATAAATGCCAATGGTTCCAAAAAAGTGTCAAAATGGTCCGACATGTCCGCTGCAATATCGCAGTACCGCTAAAAATCGCAGATCGCCGCCATTACTAGTAAAAAAATTAAAATAAAATAAAAACCCCAAAAATGAGATCTCATCATCCGTAAACGCAACCACTTTTGCGCAAACCAATCAATAAACGCCGATTGCGATTTTTTTTATCGCAAATATGAGGAAGAATATAAAATCGGCCAAAACCCAGGAAAAAAACTTGTTTTTTATATTTTTTTTGGATTTGTATTTTAGCAAAAAGTAAGAAATTTGGGTTTTTTTGCAAAATTGTCGCTCTTCTTTTGTTTATAGCGGCGATCAGAAACGACGCAGCGGCGATCAAATATCACCAAAAGAAAGCTCTATTTGTGAGGAAAAAAGGACGCAAATTTTGTTTGGGTACAACATCGCACGACCGCGCAATTGTCAGTTAAAGCGACGCAGTGCCGAATCGCAAAAAGGGCTCCGGTCCTAAAGCTGGAAATCCTTCCGGGGCTGAAGTGGTTAAAACTGCAAACAACTGTGGTGGTGCAAGAAAAATTATAATAAAGTGACTTTAGTGCTCCTCCTGTGTCCAGCTGCGATAAAGGCGACTTTCACTCGTGCTTCCCCTTGTGAGTCCCCACTTACCAGATTCTCCACACCCCTGCAGGGGTAGCACTAGAGTTGCCACCTCATCCCTTTAAACCCCAACACATATGAATTACACAGGTTGTTCTGAGGCTGATTCATTGCAGATGAGGCACCAAGTGAGTTTAATTACCACCTTAATCAGCCATAGAACAACCTGTGTAATTCATATGTGTTCGGGTTTAAAGGGATGAGGTCGCACGCCTTTGGTAAATGGGGTCTTTGTATCCTGTGATCAGCTCCTTCCTTCCTTGTAACGCTCCTCACGGCTCCTTCACTCGGTAGAAAATGGCGTCACAGCTCAGTATACTCCACTCTATTCGAGTGATGACTCCACATAGTATGGGGATAACAAAGGATCCTTATATGGTGCACACTAAGGTGGGAGACAGATAAAAGGAGCTTAGTGTGCACCATATAAGGATCCTTTGTTATCCCCATACTATGTGGAGTCCACCACTCGAATAGAGTGGAGTATACTGAGCTGTGACACCATTTCTTACCGAGTGAAGGAGCCGTGAGGAGCGTTACAAGGAAGGAAGGAGCTGATCACAGGATACAAAGACCCCATTTACCAAAGGCGTGCAAACCCCTGCAGGGGTGTGGGGAATCTGGTAAGTGGGGACTCACAAGGGGAAGCACGAGTGAAAGTCGCCTTTATCGCAGCTGGACACAGGAGGAGCACTAAAGTCACTTTATTACAATTTTTCTTGCACTACCACAGTTGTTTGCAGTTTTAATATTGGAGGATCGACATAAAGAATTTTGTTTGCACAACAAAAACTCTACACAACCAAGTAAACACAATCTGTTGCAGACCCTTTTTTGGTTTATATTTATTTTTTAGATCAACAGATTTTTGGATACATTTTCATACACATTTTTTGGGTGATACGGTATTCCTTATACAATTTATATTTTTATTTATTATTTTTTTCTTGGACTATTTACCGACTCAAATCCACCATTTCTGTACTGTGCACAGGGCACTTTTGGCTCATTGTAATCTATTACCCCTAGGCGGGGCCGTCTGCAGTAAGGAGAGTGCGTTGTAATATAGAACCCAAACACGGAACAGTTTCTGTGTGTTCCAAATATCGCCTTTAGTAAGGAGAATGTGTTATAATTTATAACTTAAACAGGTTCTGTGTGTTCCAAATATCGTCTACAGTAAGGAGAGTGTGTTCAGGGCCGGCTCTACCACTAGGCAGAGTAGGCGGCCGCCTAGGGCGCCACTACCACCAGGGGCGCCCATCCTCTGTCGATCCGTCACTGCTCTGCATCAATCACTCATGTCACTGGAGAGCCGCGGCTGACAGCACCCCAGGGCGGTAAAATTAGGCGGATCCAGGGGCACAGGTGCGGGCCTGTGGACCACGGCTAAAGAAATGGGTAGAGAGGCTCTGCAAAAAACTCTACCCCCGCCACCTTCATCGTATAAATTGACAGGGCAAAGGGGTTGGAGTCAGGGGCAGAGCCAAAGGGGGGGCAGCAAGATGAGGTTTCGCCTAGGGTGTCAAAAATCCTTGCACCAGCCCTGAGGGTGTTGTAAACTATAACTTACCACTAAATAGCTTCTGTGTGTTCTAAATATCGGAGACAGCGCCATTCCTGTAACAGATGAGGGCGTTTTACATGCCGCAGTCACCATGCATTCGGCATAATAAGGAGTTTCCCCCATAACAGATTTTTAGTGTCACTTTTTCTGGCCAGCCTATAACCCTGGTGTAACAGTGACTGGCTGCTCTGCTGTGAGTAAGTTAGGGTTAGGGGGAGGCAAATTACTTACCTTACTCCGGGGGTGCTGACAACCCAACAGTATCCTAAAAAAAAACTGTCTCCTAACTTATTTAGCTGGCTCCTAGATTCAAAGCAAATTTGTCAAGCCTTGCTACAGGAGATGGTCAGAGACTACAGACATAGTACAGGAGATGGTCAGAGACTGCAGACATAGTACAGGAGATGGTCAGAGACTGCAGACATAGTACAGGAGATGGTCAGAGACTGCAGACATAGTACAGGAGATGGTCAGAGACTACAGACATAGTACAGGAGGTGGTCAGACACTGCAGACATAGTACAGGAGATGGTCAGAGACTGCAGACATAGTACAGGATATGGTCAGAGGCTGCAGAAATAGTACAGGAGATGGTCAGAGACTGCAGACATAGTACAGGAGATGGTCAGAGACTGCAGACATGCTAGAGGAGATGGTCAGAGACTGCAGACATGCTAGAGGAGATGATCAGAGACTGCAGACATACTAGAGGAGACGATCAGGGACTGCAGACGTGGTACAGGAGATGGCCAGAGACTGCAGACATACTAGAAGAGAAGGTCAGAGACTGCAGACATATTACAGGAGATGGTCAGAGATGGCAGACATAGTACAGGAGATGGTCAGAGACTGCAGACATACTACAGGAGATGGTCAGAGACTGCAGACATACTACAGGAGACAGTCAGAGACGGCAGACATAATACAGGAGATGGTTAGAGACTGCAGACATACTACAGGAGACGGTCAGAGACGGCAGACATAGTACAAGAGATGGTCAGAGACTACAGTCATAGTACAGGAGATGGTCAGAGGCTGCATACATATTACAGGAGATGGTCAGAGACTGCAGACGTGGCACAGGAGATGGCCAGAGACTGCAGACATACTAGAGGAGATCAGAGACTGCAGACATGGTACAGGAGACGGTCAGAGACTGCAGACATAGTACAGGAGATGGTCAGAGACGGCAGACATAGTACAGGAGATGGTCAGAGACGGCAGACATAGTACAGGAGATGGTCAGAGAAGGCATACATAATACAGGAGATGGTCAGAGGCTGCATACATATTACAGGAGATGGTCAGAGACTGCAGACATATTACAGTAGACAGTCAAAGACAGCAGACATACTAGAGGAGACGATCAGGGACTGCAGACGTGGCGCAGGAGATGGCCAGAGACTGTAGACATACTAGAGGAGATCAGAGACTGCAGAGATAGTACAGGAGACGGTTAGAGACTGCAGACATAGTACAGGAGATGGTCAGAGACGGCAGACATAGTACAGGAGATGGTCAGAGGCTGCAGACATGATACAGGAGATGGTCAGAGACTTCAGACATGCTCATTATACATACGTCGGAGACTGGTAGAGGACATAATACATACGGAA
>BLSH010428863.1:332377-363571 GCA_018402905.1 Glandirana rugosa | reverse complement strand
CATCAATGCTCACCCATCCTCAGCCATCCATCCTCAGCCATCAATGCTCATCCATGCTCAGCCATCCATGCTCATCCCTCCTCAGCCATCCATGCTCATCCATCCTCAGCCATCAATGCTCATCCATCCTCAGCCATCAATGCTCATCCATCCTCAGCCATCAATGCTCATCCATCCCCTGCCATCAATGCTCACCCATCCTTAGCCATCCATCCTCCACCATCCCATCCACGCTCAACCATTCCATCCATGCTCAGCCATCCCCATCCACACTCAGCCATCCCTATCCATGCTCATCCGTCCCCATCCACGGCTCATCCATCCCCATCCATGGCTTATCCATCCAAGGCTCATCCATCCATATTCATGGCTCAGCCATCCCCATCCATGGCTCATTCATGCTCATCCATCCCCATCCATGGTCCATCCATCCCCATCCATGGCTCATTCATGCTCATCCATCCCCATCCACAGCTCATTCATGCTCATCTATGGCTCCTTCATCCCTATCCATAGTTCATCTATCCCTATCCTTGGCTCATCCATCCCCATCCATGGCTCATTCATGCTCATTCATCCCCATCCATGGCTCATTCATGCTCATCCATGCCTCATCCATCCCCATCCATGCTCATCCACCCCCATCCATGGCTTATCCATCCAAGGCTCATCCATCCACATTAATTTCTCAGCCCTCCACATTCATTTCTCAGCCATCCCCATCCACAGCTCACTCATGCTCATCCATCCCCATCCATGGTTCATCCATCCCAATCCATGGCTCATTCATGCTCATCTATGCCTCATCCATGCTACATAAGTTCTCATCCGTGCCACATCCATGCCACTACAGTGCCCATCAGTGCCACTACAGTGCCCACCAGTGTCACTACAGTGCCTCACAATAGTGTAATAGGTAGTCAAATTTGATTTTCAGCTTATGCCCCTAGAACACCTAAAGGTGCTCCCTGAATGTTGGGCCTCTCTATGTGGCCAGGCTGTGTAAAAATCTCACACAAGTGGTATCGCCATACTCAGGAGGAGTAGCAGAATGTTTGGGGTGTAATTTGTGGTATGCATATGCTGGGTGTGAGAAATAACCCGTTAATAAGACAATTTTGTAAAAAAAAAAAAAAAAGACCTTCATTTTGCAAAGAATTGTGGAAAACAATTATAACTTCAAAAAATTCACCATGTTTCTTGCTAAATACATTGGAATGTCTACTTTCCAAAAAGGGGTAATTTGGGGGTATTTGTACTTTCCTGGCTTGTTAGGGTCTCAAGAAATGAGATAGGTGGTCAGTACATCAGTTGTGATCAATTTTCAGTGATTGGCACCATAACTTGTAGCCTCTATAACTTTCACACAGACCAAATAATATACACGTATTTGGGTTATTTTTACCAAAGATAGGTAGCAGTATAAATTTTGGCCAAAATTTATGAAGAAAAATTACTAATTTGCAAAATGTTATAACAGAAACAAAGAAAAATGTGTTTATTTGCTAACTGTTCTGTCCTTTTTCATTTATAGCGCACAAAATAAAAAAAAACCCAGCGGTGATTAAATACTGCCAAAAGAAAGCTCTATTGTTGTGAAAAAAAGAACACACATTTCATATGGGTGCAGTGTTGCATGACTGAGTAATTGTCATTCAAAATGTGAGAGCACTGAAAGCTGAAAATTGGTCTGGTTGTTAAGGGGGTTTAAGTGCCCAGTGGGCAAGTGGTTAAAATCACTGCTCCTGAAAAAAACTATTGTATTTTTGTTTTGTTTTTCTTTTTATTGATACATGTCATCGAGGGCAGTACCCAGACGCCCATAATCCTTTTATGGCCAATTACGTTTTACATACCGCTTTTATGGCACTTTTTTTTTATTCAGCTGTCAGTGGGAAAACCCATCGACAGCCAATGACTCATTGTTGGCTTCCCGGCCCCGTTCCTTAACAGCCAGCTTACACTGCGCTCTGATTGGGCAAAGCTTTGCCCAATCAAGGCACAGAATGCACTGTGCAGCGCTCAGTGCATTGCGGTGTGTTCGTCGAGCATAACACCCGCCAAACACCCTGCCAAGTCGGGTGTTCGGCGAAAGGCCAAACTGGCAAATGTTCGTCCCAAACTCATGCTTGGGCCAAACCATTTGCCCATCTTTAGTTGAGGTTCATAGATGGGAGCCTTGTGTCAATGTGCATGCCAGAATAAAGTTCTGTTTTTTAGCGTGTTGAGGGACCCATAAAAGTCAAGGGTAGCACATTTATACGCGTTATATGATTTTTTTGTGCTATCAACACATCCCAATGCACAACTGTGACAGGAGGATGGCTAGAGGAGATGAAAGGATATTCTGGGCAATGAAGGTTTGGTGGGTCTTTCTAGCTGGAAGCCGGTGAACTCACCATTTCCTTTCTGCTTCTTGGCTTTAATTTTGGCCACAGCTGACAAAATCCTCTGATTGTCACTGGAAAAGGATCCTGTAATAGAGAGAGATACATCGACTAATATTGGGGCAAGGTCACCAAGGAGATGGGGGGTTGGGAGGATCCTTGGAGATATTTTACAGAAAGAACATGTATATATATTCTCATAGTTCAACAAACCACACCCATTCTCAGGTAAGTCCACCACCCCACTTATGTAGACCCCGCAATCAGCACTTGCTGAATTAAGGACAGGTAGCAGTTTGTACTAAGATGATGTAATTCCCCATAACACCCCACCCCCCTTCCTCGGCATGTTCACCCAATCCGGCCATTACCTAATATTTCAGGGGATGTAAAACGGTTCATCAATAATGCACTCTCTGACACTTTAGTTATCATTCTGGCACCTGTAAAGGCAAGAAAACTGGCATCAGTCTACAAATAAACCCAACTTGGCCATCAGCCAGCCCTCTGAACTATACGCACATTCACCTTCCCAGACACTATTGGTGCTAGATAGTGTAAACTATTACAAAGCAAAGACAGAACGTGCAGTATATAGAGTCATTTCATCCCAATTCTTTCCCTAGGTGCTGTATTGACAGGCTTTGAGCTTATAACAATGGCACCAGTTTGATGTCAGATCCTTCAGAGTTCATTGACAGGTGCATCTGACCCAAGGTGGACCACCTTCTGACCTGCTATTAACCTGCTTCAAGCTGGTTTTGCATTGCTATAGGTCTGGCATTGTCAACTAAAGTTCCTCCTGAGGGTTGCTAAGGGTTTCCTTGAATTGAGGCTGACTGACCTCCCATATGATGCTGTCTTCATATTTACAGGGCAGACTCCATTTGGCAGAGCCAGCAGCAGGACACCAGAGATCTTTGTATTTGTCTGTAAGGATGGCATTCTGCCCACCACTGTAAGGGTTTCCAACTGACCATCAATGTAAGGAGACTTTTTCCCACCAAGCAATGAATTGGTTTTAGCAGGGGTTCCTCAAGAACTGAGAATGATCTTGAGGGTTCCTCTGGGGTAAGGAGGTTAAGCAAGGTTGCTATAAACCAGTCCAGAGGTCACTAAACTTTCCAAACAAAGGGCCAGTTTACTGTCCTTCCAACTTTAGGGGGGCCGGACTGTGGCCAGTGGGAGTATAAAAGGTCCCAAGATCAGTGGTAATAAACAATGCCACATCGTTGGTGTCAGTGGGAAGAATTGTGCCTCCAAAAATGGCATCATTAGGAGGAATTGTATCCCATCGTTGGTGTCACTGGGAGGAATTGTGTGCCTTCATTGGTGTCAGTGGGGTGGGCTGTGCCCCATTGTTGGTATCTGTGGGCAAAATAGTGCCCTAAGAGCCAGATAAGAACAAGCAAAGAGCCAAGGTTTGGAGACCATTGCTATAGACTATCATGGGAATGCAAAACCTGTGTAACACTAACAAAAGGCAGTCGATACAAGCACTAATTCTACTGTGGCCTGGAAGAATCAATATAAGAAGTCTGAGGCTGAACTTTAAACACATTTCTGGTATCCTATAAAGAAATACATCTGCTGGTGTTGGGGCATTTCCAGGTTAAACCACTGATATAATCACTTGTTTTTCAGGAAACAATTTTGACTGTGTTGGTGGCTTATCTAGTGTTCATAAGAAGAGAGAAAGGCAGCAGTGGCTGGTCGTTAAACATGTAAGAGGCTCTGTTTTTCTTTGTATTTCACCCTTAACCTCTGTGTCTCATCAACTGACAGCACTTGCTGGGGTCAGCACTTAATAAGGTAGATTACAAGTTCTAATGTATGCACCCTCCACTCTGGATATCTCCAAACCCCCACACCTACTTTTAAAGTCCTTTATGAAGCTTTCAACGGTTGTCAGTTTCTCCATCATGTGGGAATCTGGTGTGGAAGAACATTCATAGTATGAGATGATTGGCCAACTCCTCATTAAGCATCACCCTTGCATTCCCCTTACCATCCACGTCTAATTGGCTCAATCTGGAGTTCAATTCAATACTCAGGTTCCTCAGCTTCTCCTCCAGGTTGAGTTCAGTCTGATTCACCCCTTGACCTGCCCCAGAAAGAGAAAGAACCCCAGTTTTAGTTCCAATTGCTTAGTGGATAGACCGCCCCACCACCTCGCCATTCTTCTCTAATTCTCCACATGTCCATTCTACTCAGGAGATCCCACACTTATAATATTTTTAAAGTAAATATGTTCCAGGTGAGTACAATTATTTCTTGCACAATATGTAGAGATTTTTACTTTTCTACAGAATTAGAGCACAGAAACAAAATCCGGAAATGGGAACCTGGGATGGAAAGTCCCAGATGTTATTGTATTATTACAGAATTATTACAGAATTATTTTAATAGTCAGCATTCTCCTACAAAGAACAAAAATAATCACATGTCAACCAACGGAAAAAATATGTTATGCTCCTAGATGAAGTGTAGATATGGGAGGAACAGAAACTGCGTATTTAATTGTTGTTTCATCCTGTGTCCCTGCCGACAAAGATGGTCTCCTTATCCTATAGGTTCCCATATACTCAAGTATATCTTATTGGTACATCTGCAAGAAACTCAGACATAATGTCCTCCTATAACATTGAACAGGTCAGTTAGTTTTGGGTTTTAAAACTTACATGTGTGAAGATGGAGTGCTGCTGGAACAGATATACATATTTTACAAATGTTTTCCACATGGCACATGGATTTAACATGATGACAGTTGGGTACACTAGATACAATAGGGAAGGAGGTGGCAATGGATGGAGATGATGACGTTTGAGTACATTAGATACCATAGGGAAGGAGATGGCAGTGGATGGAGGTGATGACAGATGGGTAAGTTATATACAATAGGGAAGGAGATGGTGGTGGATGGAGGTGATGACAGTTGGGTATACTAGTTACAATAGGGAAGGAGATGTCAGTAGATGGAGGTGATGACAGTTGGGTACACTAGATACAATAGGCAGTGGATAGAGGTGATGACAGTTGGGTACACTAGATACAATAGGCAGTGGATGGAGGTGATGACAGTTGGGTACACTGGTTACAATAGGGAAGGAGATGGTAGTGGATGGAGTTGATGACGTGGATGAGTGGATGAGATGTTATTATATCTGCAATCTGTCCCTCACAGCTTCCTCTCCCCACTCTAGCCAGAGAGCATGTGATATGCAGCAGTATGTGACTCCAGCTTATAAAGAGGCTGGGTCACATGATGCACTGGCCATGCACTGGCCAATCCCAGCCATGCCATTAGTAGGCATGGCTGTGATGGCTTCTAAGGGAAAACCAGTGAAACGCTTGTCGATTGGCTGCCCTGCAGCTATTCAACAGGCGGGATCAAATACCCGAACCCAGAACCCGAACCCAAACTTTTTTCAAGGGTTCGAGTCCGGGTCACGAACACCCCAAAGTTCAGTACGGACCCAAACTTTACAGTTCGGGTTCGCTCAACTCTAGTGATGATGACAGTTGGGTACACTAGATACAATAGGGAAGGAGATGGCAGTAGATGGAGGTGATGATAATTGGGTACACTAGATACAATAGGGAAGGAGATGGCAGTGGATAGAGGTGATAACAGTTGGGTACACTAGATACAATAGGGAAGGAGATGGTAGTAGATGTAGGTGATGACAGTTGGGTACACTAGATACAATAGGGAAGTAGATGGCAATGGATGGAGGTGTTGACAGTTGGGTAGAATAGATACAATAGGGAAGGAGATGGCAGTGGATAGAGGTGATAACAGTTGGATATACTAGATACAATAGGGAAGGAGATGGCACTGGATAAAGGTGATGACAGTTGGGTATACTAGATACAAAATGGAAGGATATGGCAGTGGATGTACATGGTGACAGTTGGGTATACTAGCTACAATAGGGAAGGAGTTGGCAGTGAATTCTGGTGATGACAGTTGGGTACACTAGATACAATAGTGAAGGAGATGGCAGTGGATGGAGGTGATGACAGATGGGTACATTAGATACAATAGGGAAGGAGATAGTGGTGGGTGGAGGTGATGACAGTTGGGTATACTAGTTACAATAGGGAAGGAGATGTCAGTAGATGGAAGAGATGACAGTTGGGTACAGTAGATACAATATGCAGTGGATAGAGGTGATGACAGTTGGGTACACTAGATACAATAGGCAGTGGATGGAGGTGATGACAGTTGGGTACACTGGTTACAATAGGGAAAGAGATGGTAGTGGATGGAGGTGATGACAGTTGGGTACACTAGATACAATAGGGAAGGACATGGCATTGAATGGAGGTGATGACAGTTGGGTACACTAGATACAATATTGAAGGAGATGGTGGTGGATGAGTTAAAGACAGTTGGATGCACTTGATACAATAGGAAAGGAGATGGCAGTGGGTGGAGGCGAAGACAGCTGGGAAAATTAGATACAATAGGGAAGGAGAAGGAAGTTGATGCTGGTGAAGATAGTTATGTACACTAGATACAATAGAGAAGGAGATTTTAGTGGATGGAGGCGATGACAGTTAGGTACACTAGATACAATAGGGAAGGAGATGGCAGTAGATGTACGTGATGACAGTTGGGTACACTAGATACAATAGGGAAGGAGATGGTAGTGGATGAAGGTGATGACAGTTGGGTAAACTAGATACAATAGGGAAGGAGATGGCAGTAGATGGAGGTGATAACAGTTGGGTACACTAGATACAATAGGGAAGGAGATGGCAGTAGATGGAGGTGATGACAGTTGGGTACACTAGATACAATAGTGAAGGAGATGGTGGTGGATGGAGGTGATGACAGTTGGGTACACAATATACAATAGGGAAGGAGATGGCGGTGGATGGAGGTGATAACACACCGGTATATTAGATACAATAGGGAAGGAGATGGCAGTGGATGGAGGCGATGACAGTTAGGTACACTAGATACAATAGGGAAGGAGATGGCAGTAGATGTAGGTGATGACAGTTGGGTACACTAGATACAATAGGGAAGGAGATGGTAGTGGATGAAGGTGATGACAGTTGGGTAGACTAAATACAATAGGGAAGGAGATGGCAGTAGATGGAGGTGATAACAGTTGGGTACACTGGATACAATAGGGAAGGAGATGGCAGTAGATGGAGGTGATGACAGTTGGGTACTCTAGATACAATAGTGAAGGAGATGGTGGTGGATGGAGGTTATGACAGTTGGGTACACTAGATACATTAGGGAAGGAGATGGTAGTGGATGGAGGTGATGACAGTTGGGTACACTAGATACAATAGGGAATGATATGGCAGTGGATGGAGGTGATGACAGTTGGGTACACTAGATACAATAGGGAAGGAGATGGCAGTGGATGGAGGTGATGACAGTTGGGTACACTAGATACATTAGGGAAGGAGATGGTAGTGGATGGAGGTGATGACAGTTGGGTACACTAGATACAATAGGGAAGGAGATGGCAGTGGATGGAGGAAAAGACAGTGGGGTACACTAGATACAATAGTTAAGGAGATGGCGGTGGATGGAGGTAAAGACAGTTGGGTTCACTAGATAAAATATGGAAGGAGATAGCATTGGATGGAGGTGATGACAGTTTGGTACACTAGATACAATAGGCAGTGGATAGAGGTGATGACAGTTGGGTACACTAGATACAATAAGCAGTGGATAGAGGTGATGACAGTTGGGTACACTGGTTACAATAGGGAAGGAGATGGTAGTGGATGGAGGTGATGACAGTTGGGTACACTAGATACAATAGGGAATGATATGGCAGTGGATGGAGGTGATGACAGTTGGGTACACTAGATACATTAGGGAAGGAGATGGCAGTGGATGGAGGTGATGACAGTTGGGTACACTAGATACATTAGGGAAGGAGATGGTAGTGGATGGAGGTGATGACAGTTGGGTACACTAGATACATTAGGGAAGGAGATGGCAGTGGATGGAGGTGATGAGAGTTGGGTACACAATATACATTAGGGAAGGAGATGGCAGTGGATGGAGGTGATGACAGTTGGGTACACTAGATACAATAGGGAAGGAGATGGCAGTGGATGGAGGAAAAGACAGTGGGGTACACTAGATACAATAGTTAAGGAGATGGCGGTGGATGGAGGTAAAGACAGTTGGGTTCACTAGATAAAATATGGAAGGAGATAGCATTGGATGGAGGTGATGACAGTTTGGTACACTAGATACAATAGGCAGTGGATAGAGGTGATGACAGTTGGGTACACTAGATACAATAAGCAGTGGATAGAGGTGATGACAGTTGGGTACACTGGTTACAATATGGAAGGAGATGGTAGTGGATGGAGGTGATGACAGTTGGGTACACTAGATACAATAGGGAAGGAGATGGCATTGAATGGAGGTGATGACAGTTGGGTACACTAGATACAATAGGCAGTGGATAGAGGTGATGACAGTTGGGTACACTAGATACAATAGGCAGTGGATAGAGGTGATGACAGTTGGGTACACTAGATACAATAGGCAGTGGATGGAGGTGATGACAGTTGGGTACACTGGTTACAATAGGGAAGGAGATAGCAGTGGATGGAAGTGATGACAGTTGGGTACACTGGTTGCAATAGGGAAGGAGATGGCATTGAATGGAGGTGATGACAGTTGGGTACACTACATACCATATTGAAGGAGATGGTGGTGGATGAGTTAAAGACAGTTGGATGCACTACATACAATAGGAAAGGAGATGGCAGTGGGTGGAGGCGAAGACAGCTGGGAAAATTAGATACAATAGGGAAGGAGAAGGAAGTTGATGCTGGCGAAGATAGTTAAGTACACTAGATACAATAGGGAAGGAGATGGCAGTGGATGGAGGTGATGGGAGTTGGGTACATAAGATACAGTACAGGACATTTGTGAAGAATCATTTTTGAACCTTGCTTATAGCTTTATCAGCAAGCTCTCATCAAGGTCAATTTCTTAACTTTTTTCTTCTTATCGGAGAGTCCACTGGCTGGCGGTGAGATTTGGGGGTAGATGGAAGTATATGCTCCTGCAGGATATTTTATTTACTTATTGTAAACAGGAAGACCAATGTGTTGACTGTACACTTACGTGTGATGGTGACAATGAGGATGATGATGATGAAGAGAAGTCCAGTGCAGAGTGCTGACAGGGAGCAGATGAGAGTGGTGGAGGGCCGGAAGATCTCTCCTTTCATGATGACCCCTAGTAATGACACAGAGAAAAATAGGTGGAAGTGCCATTATGGGGCCCAATATATCTTGTGTGGGCCCCACAATTCATATTAATACTGAGGATTGGCACCATATTAAGGAAATTACAACTATAAGACAGAACACTAACTTCTGACTTATCAAAGTAACCCCCACTGACTCCATGATCATCTTCCCTGCCTAAATTGGAGTATAATTCCACAGTACCTTGTCCTCACTCCCGGCTGTAATTCTCGGTATCTGTTCTTATTCCATATGTATGGACTCTGCACAGTACCACTTCTCTTGTCCTGTAAGTTTAATGTTCCTACCTTGAAAGCCATTTCTTCTGTTTTTGGGTGTTGTGTCTTCTTGAAAGTTCTGGAAGTTCCCTTGCTTCAGTGACATGACCTGAAAAAAGAGCGTACAATAGTACAGTAGCATACTTTCCAACAGTCCCTAATTTCACGGGGCATTCCCAGGAGTTTAGACCTTTGTCCTGGGGAAATGTCCCGGGAAATCAGTGTTTTCCTGATTTTCCCCTCCTCCACCGCCGCTACCGTCGCTAGAGGTCTGCGGCCAGAATTGATTAATTGTCTCCGTCGCCATTTTACCGAAGACCAGCTCGTAAGGAAGGAACAAGAGGCGGAGCCCGGGTGTGTGGCTTTCATTGCCACCCAGGCTCCGCCTCTTTTTTCTTTCCTTCTGCCTCCAGGGTGATGGGTTGGTTTTCTGTAAATCAGTCAGTCAGTGGCATCACTACCAGGGGGCGGCCCGCACCTGGGTGAAGAGGGGTAACTGGGGGCACCTGATGTGTAAGGAAGGATTCTGCTGGGGACACCTTATGTGTAAGGAGATACTCCACTGGGGACACCTGATGTAAGGAGGGACTCCGCTGGGGGCACATGATGTGTAAGGAGGGATTCTGCTGGGGACACCTTATGTGTAAGGAGATACTCCACTGGGGACACCTGATGTAAGGGGGGACTCCGCTGGGGGCACATGATGGTGTCTGGTGGCAGGTGACGTGGCAAGTGACACACTCGGGGCTCCCACTGATTCTACATTGTGGTGAGTTGACTGATTTCATTTTACATTACAATAATAGAAATAATGCGCTTCAATCATCCTGACACCATAACAACCATGGTACCCGGATGATTGAAGCGACAACACCAGGTGTATGGCGTATCTTTACCTGTTAATTGTTAAACTTTCTGGAAAATATATATTGCTATTGTGTTGTGGGACCTGCTGTCCCTCCATCCCTCTTTCCTTCCTTCCGTCTCTCTCCTTCCCTTCCTCTTTCTTTCTTTCTTCTTTCTTTCTTTCTTTCTCCCTCCATCCCTCGTTCATCTGAGACTTGAGCCACACCCCCTTTGAGCCACACCACATTTAAGTCACACACATTATTTAGCTTAAGCCACACCCATTTTTCACAGCGGCGCCCTTTTTCACCTCCAGCTATGACACACCTACAAATGAATGCCCGGCCCCCTAATTATAATAAGACTACTGACAAAAAAAGTGCCCCTATAATTTTTTTTAACAATGTTGGCAACTAGGCAGTAGATACATACAGAATACAGAGAGACAAACCAATGAATAACCCCTCTCTCCCCCTCTGTCCCACTCCATCTCATTAGTGCTGCCCCCCAATGGAGAAGGCCTGTTTGGGTCCTTCTGTTTTTCACAGTGATGACTCGCCCTGTCCCTAGACCCGGCAACCACTGACACACCGGATAACAGTGGAATTGGCTTTATTATATGTGGAATAAGCCCTGAAAGGGAAACTTGATTAACACAGCAATGCAATTCCAATACAGACAACTATGTCACAATATTAAATACTGGCAGGGACAGATTACAAATCCAGCACTGTATACAGGAGGCTGCTTTATCACTTGGGGAAATTGGTCTATCTATATACAAAAGGCCCTTCCTTTATACTGCTGTCCTGATGGCGTTGGGGTTTTTGAATTATTTGTAAGGACACTCACACCCAACTGGGAGTATTAGTATTCCCAAGAAACACGGAAGAAATTCCCCCAGCCTTATTGCTAAGGGAAGACCCTCTACTAGGCTGGAGAAACCTTCCTGCCAGGTGGGATAAAAGGGCCACCAGCCGGTGCTACAATTCTCGTTCTATGTCTACCTTTCTGTCTCTACTTTTTCTCTGTATGTCTCTCTCTTATCTTGTATTTCTCTGGTCTCCTGTCAGTCTCGCCCTCTCTCTCCTTGTAGTTCCCCAGTCTTGTATTGGGTTGTCTCTTTCTCACCTTGTATATCTCTGTTCTCCTGTAGGTCTCTCTCTCTCTGATTTGGAACTCTTGTGACGATGATGATGATGGAGTGATTGCTGATCTCCTATTTTCTCTGTGGTTGTTGGGTTTTCCTTGTACTGTCCAGTCTCCCCCTCCTCCTCTCCCTCCCTCCCATCCTTCCAGGCAGATAGTTTATCCTCTAGCAGGACACTAGACTCATTTTTTTACACCATTGTATTGCTATGATAATAGAGCATCTGCACATTTGTTTGGTCACTACTGACAGTACAACTAAAACAGGATGAAGACGATGATGATGATGGATGATGATGATGGATGATGATGATATTAGCGATAGAAGGAAGAAGTGGCATCCTTGAAATTAAATTATAATTTAAGTACAACATCACAGATCACTCTCTTACTTTTTATGAGGAGTTTTGGGCATTTTCCTGCCCATTGAAAGATCTCTTTATCTTCTGATCCAATACTAGAGACTTGCCAACCAGAGGTTTCTTTCTTAGCAACTTTCTTCCCTGCTAAAAATTGGCCTTGACGTTTTGTGTTAAATGAGAGGTACAGAAAACAAAATGATAATAAAACATAATACATAATAATATAAATTGTATCAGAAGCTTTGGCAGTGACAATGTAGATGTGTCAAGTAACACTAGAAAGGCCGGAGAAAGGGTTCCTCAGACCGCGCTCAGTTGAGGAGTCAAGCTCCATGCCTGGTGGTCATGGTCTTGTTCCCTACAGCTCATCCAACCTTGTAGAGAGTAGGTCATAAAGAATGTGTGGGTCTGATAAAAATATAGTGTGTTATCTAGGAACAAGCAGGAGAGGCTGTGGAGACTCAGGATTATCTTGCTCCAAATGAGCTTGGTATGGTTAAATATGAGAGCATATTCTGAAATTCACAAGTCATGGAGGTCTACAGCAGTGTTTCTCAACCAAAAACCCTAGGGTTGCTCTCATGTAATGTGCCCTCTTTCCATGTAGTGTTCCCTCCTCTCCCCTTGTACTGCGCCCTCCTGACCCCCTGAACTATCTCACGCAGTAGCAGCTGGTGCTCCCCCCCCTATTCGGTAAGTCAGTCAGTCCATCAGTCAAAACCCCCCCCGTCACTCATCCGTCCACCCACCAGCCCCACACTTACCCCATCTAGGTCACGGGCAGCTTCAGTGGCTTCCCTTTGTGTCTCCTCCTTGGCGGCTTCCCCCTGCGTCTCCTTCTCTGCGGCCAATATGGTCCCTTCTCCTCTCGGCCAATCGGGTCCTAAGACCCACTTCCTGATTGGCTGGGAGAAGAAGCAGGAAGACAATAGCCAATATAAATTTGCCACTGTCACACAACTGGGTGGGCTCAGGGCGCAGTTCTCTATGCCCCAAGCCCACCCTTTTTTGAAGCCAATTAGAGCCTCAGGCTCTAGTCATGTGCTTAAAAAAAAAACATTAGCATCCATGCGTCCAGCGCCCTGCATGTAGATTAGGGGCCGGGCGCATGGATTGGGGGGATGGCGCCCCTGCGCCCCTAATTGAGCAGCCACCACTGATCTCAAGTTGAAACAAGAATTGAACATCTGTGCAAACAAAAATGAAGTACAAGTTTCACATTAAATAGGTAAGTTGTAATGTTGATTCTATTTCATGCTATTTCTAATAATAATTGTTGTCATTTCAACTGCTCGCTAATCATACCAATATCCTGTGAGTTGTAGAAGAAATAGAAGAAAGGCAGCACATCTAGCATTTTCCAAAGCTTTATTGGGTCACCACAGTGGCACCACAGACACCAATTTGTAGACACATCCCTCGTGTGCTTAATCATGATTAAGCCTTTCTTCTATTTCTTCAACAGTGTGGGGGCAAGCTGTGGCAGGCACTCCGGGGGTTAATTCAGTGCGTGTGCCAGTACACCTAGAGCAGTGGGTTCTTTTCATTTTGGACTTTTATCCTGTGAGCTGTAGATGTGAATATTGTTTCAGGGGTTTCCCCCCAGATCTCAAACTTTTTGCCAAGGGTTCCTCCAAAGTAAAAAAAGGTTGAGAAACACTGGTCAACATCTGTGGGTGTGGTTGGTATTAATGAGGAGCATGTCACATGCTAATCAGCTTTTTTTCATAAATGATGAAAATGGTATAACTATATCCTGAAATGTAAACAATCTAGAACGTTCCTCTCTGCTGTTTAGGTGTCACTTAAATACATAGAATAAACTTGGATTATATTATCACCATCTGGATTCTACTACCAATTAAGGGAAGGTAGGGTTGGTCCACAGATGGAAAAGCCTACAGTCATTCAGGGTTCCCATGTAAGTCATTGCTGCTGGGGTAGGGTGTGAGGAGGCCATGCTTGAAGTGGGAGTCCGCACTGCCAAGAACCTAAGTCAGACCTGAGGTTTGACCTGAGCAACAGTAAAAGGCTGTCCATTCAGTTAGTCCTACCTAGATATCCATTCTAACAGGAGGGCAGTCTTTGTTGGGCTAGGAGAGCAGACAGAACATCCTGAGAAGATCTTGTCTTGGCCTCCTTTGTTGACAAATAGAACAGATTTAAAAGCATTAAACCACACCTTGGTTAGAGGTCTGAATCTCTAGAAGCTCTCTGTGGAGACCACATTATATATTCAATATATATGTAGCGATTTCCCCCAAAGGGGACACTGATAGTATTGGGCCCTCTTAGCCTGTCTATGGTTACACAGTTCTATAGTTTCCCCATAACACTTACTAACCCACCAGTGGTGACCAGTTACATAGTTAGTCTGGTTAAAAAAAAGACACAAAGTCCATCTTTTTTTTTTTACAATCCTATATACACAATTCCATACTGTCAGGGGTGTCTAGTGCTCCTGCTCCCTATTCAAGCATCCGGGTTTTAGCTATGGCATTTTCCCTGTCTCTCTGCCCACCTGCAAGGTGATTGATGTGGTCAGTCTCTAGGTGGAAACCAAACCTGTTATAAGCCAGCCAAACCCTCACTCGCATGCTTGTGATAGAGAGTGATACATGTGTTATTCCTGATCAAGCCCCCTGCTTGTCTGCCCTGCTCTGCTAGATTGAATTCCCCTGTGTATGACCTTGGACCTGATTTTGGACTATTCCCTAAACTCAGTCTGCCATTTACCTGGACTGTCATAGAACCATGCTACCTGTCTTCCAAGTACCTGTTTGCTTTGCTCAGTTTGCGCCTGCCTTGGTGTGGTGGCTAGGTACAATCACATTGTGTATAAGACCTGGGGGCAAGTGAGTACCGGTAGGCCTGTGTCACGTACCTGGTAGGCGAGTCTGACTTATGCAGTAGGCAACCTCCCTTACTAACCGGACTCGGGAACCCCTGGTAGAGCAGACAGGTGGCTGGGGAGTGCAGGAGAGCATGAGGGTCAGACTGGGTCACTGGTGATAGTAGAGAGTCTGTTGGAGCACTTGTGCAGCTGGAGCGTGGTTGTACAGGCTGGGTCGGCTACTGGTTGACGGTGCAGTACAAGGGTTCAGGCAGGAGAGTGGTTCAAGTAGATTTCGTTAACAGGCTGGCGGAAGTACAGTAGGATCAGACAAGGTTGAGGCAAGCCGGGTCACAGGAACAGATAACAGGTTTAGGTCAGGTGAATGCTCAAATAGTGCAGGAAAAGGTCATCCTGCAGGATTTTCTCTAACATTGCCCCCCCCCCCCCCAAGGGGCAACCCCCTGGATGACCAGCCGGGCCTTTCAGATCTAGATAGGACCTCCAAAAAGACCAGATAAGTTCCTTGGCATGGATGTGCCTTTCATGTTCCCAGGAACTTTCCTCTAGTCCAAACCCTTTCCACTTGACCAGGTACTGGATCAAGCCCCCTCTTCTTCTGCAGTCAAGGATGTCCTCGACTTCGTACTCCTCCTCTCCATCCTCAAGCATCGGCTCAGGTGGAGCTGTGTTCCTTCCAGGAAACTGGTCCTTTCTTACAGGCTTAAGCAAGGTGACGTGGAATACTGGGTTCACCCGGAGTGAAGAGGGGAGGTTCAGCTCGTATGCCACCCTATTGACTTTCCTCTTGACTGAGAAGGGCCCCATGAATCTAGGTCCTAGTTTTCTGGAGGGGTACGCAAGCTTTAAGTTCTTAGTAGAAAGCCAGACTTGATTGTCTGGCTGGAGGTCCAGTTCCCCCCATCTTCCTCTATCAAAAGCTTGTTTGTTATGCGCCTGTGTCTGAGCCAGGGTTTCCTGGAGCAGCTTGTTGTTCTCTTCCAGAAAATTGGTAATATCCTGTGTGGCAGGCACTGAGCTTTCAGGTAGCACATTGGGAAGGAAGGCAGGGTGGTAGCCGAGGTTCGTCCAGAAAGGTGACTGGTTGGCGGCAGAGTGAACCGAGTTATTATATGCAAACTCGGCCACCGGCAGCAGGGAGGCCCAATCGTCCTGAGCAAATGATGAATAACAGCGTAGATACTGCTCCAGGGTCTGGTTTGTCCTCTCCGTCTGACCATTGGTTTGAGGATGGTAGGCGGAGGAAAAAAACAGTTCAATTCCTAATGCTGAGCACAACGCTTTCCAGACCCTGGAGGTGAATTGTACCCCTCTGTCCGACATAGTGTTGGTAGGTAGGCCATGGAGACAGATTGCTTCTTTAATGAAAGCCTTCGCTGTCTGGATTGCTGAGGGTGTACCCTTCATGGGAATAAAATGGGCCATCTTGGTAAGACGGTCGACTACCACAAGGATGGTTGTGAACCCTTCAGAAGGAGGCAACTCCACTATAAAGTCCATGGAAAGCTGTGACCATGAGCGTTTAGGGACAGGAAGTGGATTCAGAAGCCCCCCATGCCTTGGCTCTGTCAACTTTATTACAAGCACAAGTAGGGCAGGCTTTCACATACTCCTTTCAGTCCTTGTCAGAAGATGGCCACCAGAATGACCTAGAGAGCAAGTCTGCAGTCTTGCGACCACCAAAGTGTCCTGCCAGTTTGTGGTCATGACACAGTTCCAGGACTGCCAGACACTGCTCCTCAGGGACGAAAATCTTCATACTGAACCGCCACAGCCTGTCTTGGAGGGTCAGTCTGGGATCCGGTGTGGTGGAAGATCCAGCAATGGATCGCCTGATCTGGTATATGAGGTTCTCTTGGACCAACAGGAAGTTACGTGCAGGGAGTATTGTATCAGGTGGGGGAGAGTTTCCTGGTTCCAGAAACATCCGTGACAGAGCATCAGGTTTCACGTTTTTAGACCCAGGCCTGTAAGTGATGTGAAGCTGGAAACGGGAGAAAAAGAGAGCCCATCAAACTTGCTGGGGCTTGAGTCTCTTGACCGTGTGCAGATACTCCAAGTTTTTGTGGTCAGTAAAAACTAGGACTGGGTGCAGGGCTCCCTCCAACAGGTACCGCCATTCCTGTAGAGCCGACTTTATGGTGAGGAGCTCCCTCTCCCCCACATCGTAATTTCTTTCTGGAGGTGTCTGTTTCTGTGAAAAGAAAGCAATTGTGTGTAGAACGGCCTTTGGCCCTTGTCTTTGAGAGAGGACCGCACCTACGGCCGTCTCTGAGGCGTCTACCTCCAGTATGTAGGGTAGAGCAAGGTCTGGGTGTTTCAAGACTGGAGTGGAGGTGAAGAGTTCCTTGAGTCGCTGGAAGGCAGCTTGTGCTTCGGGTGTCCAGTGGAAATGGGAGTTCTGTTTTGTCAGCTGGGTGATGGGGGAGATCACAGCTGGGAACCCCTTAACAAATTTCCTGTAAAAATTTGCGAACCCGACAAAACATTGCACAGCTTTCTTTTCGGTTGGCCAGTTTACTATGGTGGAGACCTTCTGGGGGTCCATTGTGATGCCTGAGACAGAGAGGATGAGCCCCAGGAAAGAGATGCTTGAGCATTCGAATGCGCACTTCTCCGCCTTGGCATAGAGGCCGTGCTGACGAAGGCGACTCAGTACGCTCTTGACGTGGTTACGGTGCTCCTCCAGGGAAGGGCAGAAGATGAGGATGTCATCTAAGTACACCACCACAAACAAATCAAGAAAGTCCCGGAAGATATCATTAACAAGGTGCTGAGTCCAAACGGCATGACCAGGTACTCATAGTGGCCGAACCGGGTCCGGAAGGCCGTTTTCCATTCATCCCCTTCCCTGATCCTAATGAGGTTATAGGCCCCGCGAGGTCTAATTTGGAGAAAGCAGTGGCAGAATCGAGCCTCTGAAACAACTCCAGAACTAACGGGAGAGGGTACCGGTTCTTGACCGTGATCTTGTTCAGGTCTCTGTAATCAATACAGGGTCTCAGGGATTTATCCTTCTTTTCTACTAAGAAGCCCCAGCAGGAGATGTAGAGGGCCGGATGAACCCCTTCTCCAGGTTCTCGTCTCGTCCTGGTAGGATTTGAGGGCTGCCAATTCCTTCTCAGGGAGCGGATAAATTCTGCCAAAAGGTACTTCCGTCCCAGGAAGCAACTCTATGGGGCAGTCATAAGGGCGGTGTGGTGGCAGGACATTCGCCCCTTTCTTGCTGAACACATCCAGGTAATCATGATATATTGAGGGCACAGCAAGGCGGGCTTCCAAGTCCGGGCAGGATACAGCTAAGACGGGTACAGCGGGTGGTGGAAAGCAGTGGTGCTGGCAGTAGGTCAAGTTGAACTGAACATGGCAAGTGACCCAGTTGACATGGGGGCAGTGTGCCCGAAGCCATGGAAGTCCAAGAATGACCGGGGCTAGAGGTGACGCTATAGCATCAAATAGCAAGAATTCTGAATGACTGTCAGATGTCCGGGTTAAGAGGGGGACGGTCTCATGGGTCACAGACCCGTATTTGATGGGGGACCTGTCAGCCAGGTGAATAATCATGGGGTGCACTTTGGTCCTGAGGGGTATCTGGTGTAGGGCTGCAAAGCTCAGGTCCATGAAGCAGCCGCAGGCCCCAAAGTCTATAATGGCCAAGACTGGAATGTCCCCACTGGCCAGCTGCTGCACTAAGGCGAGCACCGCATGCGTCTTGGCACCAGGTATGGCCAGTATCTCCCCATTGGTTGTGTGTGGAGGCTTTGCCTGACTTGATGGGGCAGGTCCGCACTAAATGTCCAACACCCCTGCAATACAGGTATATGCCACTGGACAGACGTCTCTGCCTTTCTTTGGGGGGAAGAGCTGAGCGTTGTGGCCTGCTTGGCCGGGGTACAGGTGAGTGTTCTGTGTGGGAGGAGTACATCAGGGCGCCAGATTTCTCAACAAGTCGTTCCCGTAGGCAGAGATCGACCTGGGTGGCCAGATCAATCAGGGCATCCAGGGTCGGAGGTACGCCCACACAAGCCAACTCATCCTAGAGGGGCTCGGGCAGCCCCAGCCGGACCTGGAACCGGAGGGCTGCATCGTTCCATAGGACTATTCAACACATAGTCCTCCAGGGGACGGTGGCCCTGCCGGAGCGCATGAAGTGCGGCTTCTGCGGAGGAGGATAGGTGCGGGTCCTCGTACAGTCGGGCCATAGCCTGGAAGAACCGTGCAAGGTTTGTGGTCTCGGGGGCCTTCCGCTCTAGCAGCCGGTTGGCCCAAGTCTGTGGCCCCTCCTGGAGCAGGCAGATGACTAGTCCCACTTTAGTGTCCTCCTGAGAGAAGATGCGGGGTTGCAGGGCAAAGAAAAGTTGGGTGCAGGCGTGATGGTGTGCTGGGGGAGCTCCCAGATCTGGTCCGTCAGCCGAAGGTAGCCAACTTGCAGGTCCTTCACCACTTGGGTAAGGCTGGACAGGTGCTCACACAGTTCAATCGTAAGAGAGGGCCTCTGCGCAGACTCGGTCATGGCTGTCTGATACTGTCACGTACCTGGTAGGCGAGTCTGACTTATGTAGTAGGCAACCTCCCTTACTAACCTAACTCAGGAACCCCTGGTAGAGCAGACAGGTGGCTCGGGAGTGCAGGAGAGCACGAGGGTCGGACTGGGTCACTGGTGATAGTAGAGAGTCCGTTGGAGCGCTTGTGCAGCTGGAGCGTGGTCATACAGGCTGGGTCGGCAACTGGCTGGCGGTGCGGTACAAGGGTTCAGGCAGGAGAGTGGTCGGGTTGAAGCAGAGTTCGTTAACAGGCTTGCGGCAGAAGTACAGAAGGATCAAGCAATCGGATGGTCGTAGGCAAGCCGGGGGTCGGTACAGGCAGAGTTCAGACAAGATCTAGGCAAGCCGGGTCACAGGAACAGATAACAGGTTCAGGTCGCTCAGGAAAACCGGTCACACGCTGTAGATCAGACAGCACTTGCTGCAGGGTGTGCTGGGATAAAATAGAGCCGTTTTGCGGGTGCACAAGAACGCGCAAATAGTGCAGGAAAAGGTCCTCTTGCAGGATTTTCTCTAACAGCCTGCTTGCCTTATGGGAAAGGGGTCTGCAATAGATGAGGAACACAGTAATCATCTATAATGTCTGACCACCTGCTTTGGGGTAGGCGTGATACATACCCACAGCTGATCCAGAGGAAGGCAAAAAAAAAACAGCACTGACTTGTTGAACATTTGTTCACAGAGAATTTATTCAGCAACTTTGAGGGTGAGAGGGTTAGGGCATAGGACACCCCTAAGGTCACAACAGACTCTGATGAACTTAAGCTCCTGTATGTAGAGTAGGTGAGGTAGTAGTAAACTCTCAGGCATTACACATATTTCAGACCTGATCTCACCTTTCCCAGCCAATATTCCTCCATGGTCTTTCTGGGAAAACCACATCCAGCAGGGTAGAGAATGAGCCTAGGCCACAAACTCTCCTGAGCATGTGGTCATCCTCCATAGATAGGCATAGAAGGACAAGACATTCAACACACACCCTCCCCCAGTCAGGAGGCCAGGCGGAAGAGATCTCCACAAGGTTACACTAAACCCAGCCTGCACCTCAAGAAACAAGCCCCCTAGCCAGGGGAAACATAATTATTCATACGTCTACACTACACAACTATTGGATCTTTGTCCTTATTGGACACTCCACAGCAGCAGGCAAAGGCAAACTGCAAAACTGGGTTTTGGGGAGACCAAGTGAACACAGATCTATCAATCTAAGGCTGATTACAACCAAGCAACACTACATTTAAATAGTCACTCCTGCCTAAAGATCAGGGCTCTGTGAAGACCGCTCACGTTCCTCCACACCAAACCGATCACACCATGTCTTTATGGAACTGGCTTTGTACACATGGGCACAGTCATGCTGGAACAGAAAAGGGTCGTCACCAAACTGTTACCACTGTGCCAGCATATGAGAACAGAAAGAGACCAGTTGTCACCCCAGGAGTTGGTGAGAGGCTGCTGGCTGAAACTCACTACAATCTATTAAATAGGAATAGTATGGTTTGTTTGGGACACAGTGCAGGCGCCTCTACACGGGTTCAGAGGAACTTATCTTGAGCAATCCAATGCCGGTCCTGGGCCCCAACATGCTGGCCAGCAGGGAAAGTGTTTAATATGACTGGCAGACTATTATTGTAGCATTGCCCCTTAGGCAGGACCATATCTAGTATAGGGCTTAAGGGTCATCCTCTGGAACATCAAATTATTATCAATTATATTTCCTATTTGCTACTGTTTATATTTCTTTACCAACTGTATACCCTGTTTGCTGCTGTGTTACAAATTTGTTTGAAGGGTTTTTTTCTGGTTTTATTACTTTGGTTATTGCAGCATTGCACATATTGTCACAGTAAATATCCTCTCTTCAGCCCGAGTGTGTCGGAGAGCGTGGTGATGCTTACAGAGTCGGGGGCACTGGTAACAGAGGACCCACAAAAAACAGGTGCCCCTTCGAGGGGGTAAGTTCTACGCAGCTCTGACATCAAGTGAAACATTTGCAGGCAGCAATCCCCTTATAGCAAGGATCCCAAGCCCTGGATCGCGGACTGATACCAGTCCATGGACTGTCAGATGCCAGGCACTGCTACTGGGAGGAGCCACATTGACAGCCAGCAGTGGGAGGGGTGTTCACCTTCCTGGGGCTCCAGCATGTTGGACTGTGTTGAGCAAAGGCAGCGCGAGGCTGGCCTACTCCGCGCTGCTGTAATCAAAGGCAGATAGAAGTCTCCTTGATTGGAGGGGGAGCCGGAAGGAGGTGCAGGCTGCATCTGGTGGCAGGCTGCGGGTGGCAAGTAACACACTTTATCTGGTGGCAGGCTGCAGGTGGCCAGTGGCACACTTCATCTGGAGAAAGGCTACGAGTGGCAAGAGACACACAGCATAAGGTGGCATGCTATTGGTGGCAAGTGGCACTCTGCATCTGGTGGCAGGCTATGGGTGGAAAGTGACATGCTGCACCTTGTGGCAGGCTACGGGAGGCAAGTGACAAACTGCATCTGGTGGCAGGCTACGGGTGGCAAGTGACACGTTGCATCTGGTAGCAGGCTATGATGGCAAGTGACACACTGCATCTGGTGACAGCCTACGGGTGGAAAATGTCAAGCTGCATCTGGTGGCAGGCTGTGGGTGGCAAGCTACAGGTGGCAAGTGGCATGCTGCATCTGGTGGCAGGCTATGGGTGGAAAGTGACATGCTGCATCTTGTGGCAGGCTACGGGTGGCAAGTGACACACTGCATCTGGTGGCAGGCTACGGGTGGCAAGTGACACGCTGCATCTGGTGGCAGCCTATGGGTGGAAAGTGGCACGCTGCATCTGGTGGCAGGCTGCAGGTGGCAAGTGGCACACTTCATCTCGTGACAGGCTACGAGTGGCAAGAGATACACAGCATAAGGTGGCATGCTATTGGTGGCAAGTGGCACTCTGCATCTGGTGGCAGGCTACGGGTGGCAAGTGACACACTGCATCTGGTAGCAGGCTACGGGTGGCAAGTGACATGCTGCATCTGGTAGCAGGCTACGGGTGGCAAGTGACACGCTGCATCTGGTGACAGCCTACGGGTGGAAAATGTCAAGCTGCATCTGGTGGCAGGCTGTGGGTGGCAAGTGGCACGCTGAATCTGGTGGCAGGCTACAGGTGGCAAGTGACATGCTGCATCTGGTGGCAGGCTATGGGTGGAAAGTGACATGCTGCATCTTGTGGCAGGCTACGGGTGGCAAGAGACACACTGCATCTGGTGGCAGGCTACAGGTGGCAAGTGACACACTGCATCTGGTAGCAGCCTATGGGTGGAAAGTGGCACGCTGCATCTGGTGGCAGGCTGCAGGTGGCAAGTGGCACACTTCATCTGGTGACAGGCTGCGGGTGGCAAGGGACATGCAGCATCTGGTAGCAGGCTAAAGTGGCACACTGCATCTGGTGGTAGGCTACAGGTGGATGTGCCATGCTGCATCTGGTGACAGACTATGGGTGGAAAGGGACATGCTGCATCTTATGGCAGGCTACGGGTGGCAAGTGACACACTGCATCTGGTAGCAGGCTACGGGTGGCAATTGACACGCTGCATCTATTGACAGCCTACGGGTGGAAAATGGCAAGCTGCATCTGGTGGCAGGCTGTGGGTGGCGATTGGCACACTAAATCTGGTCGCAGGCTACATGTAGCAAGTGACACACTTCATCTGGTGACAGGCAATGGGTGGCAAGGGACACGCAGCATCTAGTGGCAGGCTATGGGTGGCAAGTGGCATGCTGCATCTGGTGGTAGACTATAGGTGGCAAATGGCACGCTGTATCTGGTGGCAGGCTATGGATGGAAAGTGACATGCTGCAATTATGTGGCAGGCTACGGATGGCAAGTGACACACTGCATCTGGTGGCAGCCTACGGGTGGAAAGTGACACGCTGCATCTAGTGGCAGGCAATGGTGGCAAATGGCATGCTGCCTCTGGTAGCAGGCGATGGTGGCAAGTGACAAGCTGCATCTGGTGGCAGGCGATGGTTACAAGGGGCATGCTGCATCTGGTGGCAGGCTATGGTGACAAGTGACATGCTGCATTAGATGGCAGGCGACGGCGGCAAGTAACAAGCTGCATCTGGTGGCAGGCGATGGTTACAAGGGGCATGCTGCATCTGGTGGCAGGCTATGGTGACAAGTGACATGCTGCATTAGATGGCAGGCGACAGCGGCAAGTAACAAGCTGCATCTGGTGGCAGGCAATGTTGGAAAGGAGCATGCTGCATCTGATGGCAGGTGACAGTGGGAAGTGGCACGCTGCATGTGGTGGCAGGCAATGGTGGCACAGGGCACGCTGGATGTGGTGGCAGGCAATGGTGGCAAGTGACACGCTGCATCAGGTGGTAGGTGACGATGGCAAGTGGCACGCTGAATGTGGTGGCAGGCTACAGTGGCAAGTTACATGCTACATCTGGTGGCAGGTGATAATGGGAAGGGGCACCCTGCATCTGGTGACAGGTGACAGTGGCAAGTGGCATGCTGCATCTGGTGGCAGATGATTGTGGCAAGTGACACACTCAGGCTCCCACTGATTCTGCAATATGGTGAGTTGAACAATTTCATTATACAGTACAGTATATTACAATGTAGTAATAGAAATAATGTGTGTAGCGCCCTCTAATGTGAGGCAGGTGCTAAATGGTAGATTTTTGTTTAGGTAAGGTAAATTTAGTCAGGTTTAGTCAGGTTTAGTCTGGCCTGATTGTTTTGACTCTGGGCCGGGAGTGGCTCAGGGCGTAGTTGGTGACTCGCAGGTGGTGACATCTCTGGGTTATCTCCCATTTGCTTCTAGAGGGTTCTAGAAGAAAGGGTGAGGAAAAGGGTGGAGCTGCCTGTGGTGTTTGGGAAGTCCTGACCAATCCCCAACTTGGATTGCCAGGGGGCAGGCCTCCTTAAATAATTTTGGTCAACCCAGCCAGGGAGAAGAGTTTGGGTGGAAGAGAGTGAGATAAAGTACTGAGGCTGTCGGGCCTTGAGGGAGCCCCCAGTCTGAGGGTGGGTGACCTCAGCCTGGGGAGCGGGTGCATCCAGGAGGATAGTGGAGATCCTGGAATAGAGGCACAAGGGAGAAGCAAGTAGAGGACAGGAAGATAGAGTACTGCCAGGGAGATCTCCTGGAAAGGAATGACAGGTGGTCCTCAGGTGTCAGTGAGTGAACCACACCCTGGGAAGCTGGAAGATGCACACAGGAGTGGATAGGGGTGAGAGACAGTCTGAGAAAGGTGCAAGAGCCAATTGGGACTGTGGTTTCACTGGGCAGTGGAATAGGATCAGCGCAGCCAGGAGGGCTCGTAGGACCCAATGAAGATTGACTGGGAGCAGTAGTCCACCAAGGCTAGCTAGCACATTCCAATTTTTGCTACACTAAAGGGGCCCGTTGCCCCTGCCTGTAATGGAGGCCAGGCTAAATTGAGAGCAGGCCTCCCTATGTGCTAGCTAGGCCAGAAGCAAGTGTTGTGCTGGAGGAAGTGGAGTAGATTGAGAAGCGAGTGTTGTGCTGGAAGAAGAGGAGAAGTGTATATACTGAAGTGTATATAGATGGTCCCATTCAAGAACCATTTGATCTGCTTGGCATCCCATAATCACCCTATACCCCATCCAAATTTAATCCCCTAATAAAAACAACAAAAACACAAGTACCGGCCTGTTCTTCCTGACTCCGGATGTAAGGACCTGTGTGATTGAGGGCAGGGTGACAGGTGAACCACTACTTCCAGCAACTCCTGCGCATAGCTACATGTGATTCAATCATCCTGACAGCATATCAAGCAAGGTGTCAGGATGATTGAACTGCTAACACCAGCCATTCATCCAAAATATCACCTGTCGCCGAATTCCCCATCAACACCGACTACAGCATCACTCCCCTGGTCCTTGGCGAAATTCTCTTCCAAGAAACCGGTTCCAAAAAAGTTGGGGGCCGCTGCCTTATAGTGTAAATCTCTGCTAGTGTGCAGGAGGCAGCAGATTCTATAAATGTATTGCCACAAAGAGTTCTTCCAGTGAAGTCTACAGTGAAAACCTGGCCACAACTTTACTTCCATGAGTCCAGGCAGGCTTAAATGTGTTGCCCTTTATCTCAGCTGAGTTATCAGCACACACACAACTAGCAGGGGTAAATCCCTAAACTCCTAACTATTTTCCTGTCACCCCAATCCCCATCTTGTTCCCTATTCATACATTAGAGAACGAGCAGATCCTAAATAAGTCCCTACTTCACATACAGTATGCTGCATCTGTGCCTAGAACCAGGAAATTCTGTCACTGGGTGCAAGGCAAATGGGTTGTTGCACTATGGATTGAGAAGGATAAAAGGAAAGCTTTTCTAATAATGTTCTACAGAGATCTTTGAGATCTCCTTCATTAGTTGGAGGATGATGGGGATTCAAGAGAAAACAAGGAATACAAAAAATGTTCAGGGGTTCTGGGATGCAATGCTCAGCTGAGTCAGCTCTGAGGCTGAAGATGAGTAATCAAACCAAGCCAAGTGTCCAAATGAAAAGACTCTATCAAGGAGGTCCATCTGGTACTGTCCAAATGAAAAGACTATATCAAGGAGGTCCATCTGGTACTGTCCAAATGAAAAGACTCTATCAAGGAGGTCCATCTGGTACTGTCCAAATGAGAAGACTCTATCAAGGAGGTCCATCTGGTACTGTCCAAATGAAAAGACTCTATCAAGGAGGTCCATCTGGTACTGTCCAAATGAGAAGACTCTATCAAGGAGGTCCATCAGGTACTGTCCAAATGAAAAGACTCTATCAAGGAGGTCCATCAGGTACTGTCCAAATGAAAATACTCTATCAAGGAGGTCCATCTGGTACTGTCCAAATGAGAAGACTCTATCAAGGAGGTCCATCTGGTACTGTCCAAAGGAGAAGACTCTATCAAGGAGGTCCATCTGGTACTGTCCAAATGAAAAGACTCTATCAAGGAGGTCCACCTGGTACTGTCCAAATGAAAAGACTCTATCAAGGAGGTCCATCTGGTACTGTCCAAATGAAAAGACTCTATCAAGGAGGTCCATCTGGTACTGTCCAAATGAGAAGACTCTATCAAGGAGGTCCATCTGGTACTGTCCAAATGAAAAGACTCTATCAAAATGGGAGAGAGATCTGGAGCTCCAACTAGACACCAAACACTGGTCAGATATATGGGATACTACCAGAATCGGCGTCACAAAATATTGTGGTGCTAGAGACGAACCACAAAGTCCTCATGCGCTGGTACGTCGCCCCTGCCCAGAATGGCAAGGTAACCCCCCCCCCCCCCTACTGCTTTCACAGCTGCACGAAAGCAGGCACCCATCACCACATTTGGTGGACCTGCCCACTGGCCAAAGCATTTTGGACTAAAATTTTCCATATCCCCTCCACGGTGTTTAACAGTTTACTATACAAACCCAGCCATGGCCTTGCTCAATGAAAAACCTTTGGAAGTGACTTCCCTACAATTTAAACTCCTCCTGCAGGTTATCAGCTCAACAAAGCAAACCATCGCCAAGGCCTGGAAAACTCCCTATATTAATATTGTAGAGACCAAAAACAGGGTCACCAGAGCCATGGTCCATGCCAAAATAGAAGCAGTCTTCCTGGACAGAACCAAAAATATGATCACCTTTGGAAGCCCTGGGTAGATCACTACCTCCCCTCTGATTTTGACAAATCTTTATTGTCCCCTCCGAAAACATGACATCAGAACCACTCTGATATGGATCCTTAATTCCACCCTATATGCCACCCCCCGGACCTTTTTTCTGTCCTTTGATCTCCCCCTTTGCCTGCATGCTTTCTGTTGTACTATTCCTGCCCTCTGGATTTCTGGACTTATTTTCCTTCCTTTCTCTCTTTCTTCCTAGTTTCCCCACCTTGCCTCCCCTCTACCCCTTCTCTTCTTCTGTCAGATCTCATACATTCTAGCTCCCCTGATTTAGGATAACTCATTTTAAGAAATGTGATCTGTTCCGATCTCAGCCACACCTGATCCTTTAGGAATTAGAGTCTTAAGATATGCATAGTATCCCCTTCCTGTCGCCAATCCTCCGCCATCCCTGGTTTTCTAGCATCCTCTTTTCACTTCATATATTGTTAGATGCCCCTCGCATACTGAGTTTCATGTTATCACCCACTGATATTACTGCCCTGAGGGTTCTCTCTTCTTTAACCTCGGTAGGCACCTGCGGCATCTCATAGCCTCAGGTACCACGTTACTGTGCAACCATTACATATTTAAATGTCCTATCATTGTTTGTGGGCTGCGACCCAATCAACTTGTAGTTTTGTTAATTTTTTTATGACTCCCTTTCCTGGGGGCTAATTCATATATAATACTCTAATGCATGTATGTCTCCTTTATATCTTGTTAATAAAATATTTGAACAAGAAAAGACTCTATCAGAGAGGTCAGTCTGGTCCTGTCCAAATCAGAAGACCCTATCAGAGATGTCCATCTGGTCCCGTCCAAATAAGAAGACCCTATCAGAGAGGTCAGTCTGGTCCCGTCCAAATGAGAAGACTCTATCAGAGAGGTCAATCTGGGCCCGTCCAAATAAGAAGACCCTATCAGAGAGGTCAGTCTGGTCCCGTCCAAATGAGAAGACTCTATCAGAGAGGTCAATCTGGTCCCGTCCAAAAGAGAAGACTCTATCAGAGAGGTCAGTCTGGTCCCATCCAAATGAGAAGACTCTATCAGAGAGGTCAGTCTGGTCCTGTCCAAATGAGAAGACTCTATCAGAGAGGTCAGTCTGGTTCTGTCCAAATGAGAAGACTCTATCAGGGAGGTCAGTCTGGTCCTGTCCAAATGAGAAGACTCTATCAGAGAGGTCAGTCTGGTTCTGTCCAAATGAGAAGACTCTATCAGAGAGGTCCATCCGGTCCTGTCCAAATGAGAAGACTCTATCAGAGAGGTCCATCTGGTCCCATCCAAATAAGAAGACTCTATCAGAGAGGTCAGTCTGGTCCCGTCCAAATGAGAAGACTCTATCAGAGAGGTCAGTCTGGTCCCGTCCAAATGAGAAGACTCTATCAGAGAGGTCAGTCTGGTCCTGTCCAAATGAGAAGACCCTATCAGAGATGTCCATCTGGTCCCATCCAAATAAGAAGACCCTATCAGAGAGGTCCATTTGGTACTGTCCAAATGAGAAGACTCTATCAGGGAGGTCCATCTTATGTCTGTCCAAATGAGAAGACTATCAGAGATGTCAATCTGGTACTGTCCAAATTAGAACACTCTATCAGAGAAGTCCATCTGGTCCTGTCCAAATGAGAAGACCCTATCAGAGAGGTCAATCTGGTTCTGTCCAAATGAGAAGACCCTATCAGAGAGGTCCATTTGGTACTGTCCAAATGAGAACACTCTATCAGAGAGATCCATCTTATGTCTATTCAAATGAGAAGACCCTATCAGAGAGGTCAATCTGGTTCTGTCCAAATGCGAAAACTCTATCAGAGAAGTCCATCTGGTCCTGTCCAAATGAGAAGACCCTATCAGAGAGGTCAATCTGGTCCTGTCCTTATGAGTAGTCCCTATCAGAGAGGTCCATTTGGTACTGTCCAAATGAGAAGACTCTTTTAGGGAGGTCCATCTTATGTCTGTCCAAATGAGAAGATTCTATCAGAGAGGTCAATCTGGTTCTGTCCAAATGAGAAGACCCTATCAGAGAGGTCCATCTGGTACTGCCCAAACTTTTTTATTTTATTGTATTTTATTTGTTTACAGTTAATTTTTTAAGTACATTTTGTTATTTTTTTTTACAATTTTTTATTTTATTTTGCTTTTATTTACAGATATGGTTATTTTTTTATTACTTTTTTATTACTTTATTTTATTACTTTTTTTATTATTATTTACGGTTGACTTTTTAAATAGATTTTATTGTAATTCTTTTTAACTTTCCGTCTTTTCATTATTACTTTCTTTTTTAACTTTATTGCTATCACAAGGGGTTAACAAACCCCCATATGATAGCATTGGGCAGGTGACGGGTATTCTTTGCGGAGACACGAATGTATGGTGCTGAATAATTGTGGTGGGAGGATGGACGGTGTCTGAGAGGAGGTCATTCTCTGGAGGTGGGCTCAGCATCTTCTCGCTGCAGCTATTGTCTAGAGGTCCATTCAGCACACAGCATGACATCGCCATCCTCTATCAATTCAGGTCTCCTCCATTGTTCTGGTAATCAGTGCCTCTCGTCCTCTGTGCACCCCCCCCCCCATCCTATCGCACATCCTAATACTGCCTCTTCCTATAGAATAAAGAGGACCTGTCTGAGGAATGATCTCAGCTACAAGGCGGAGGTGAGACGTCCTCTGAGAACCATGGTGTTTTCTGGGAGATGACAGAGCAACGCCCTGATTACTGCATAGCAACAACGTCCAACGGTAAGTCCAACGGTAAGTCCTTCTCCATCTGCTGACATCACCGTGTACAGTGTACCGTGCAGTGTATATATCTGTGTGTGTGTGCGTGTATATATATCGTGATATAACGTATTTATCTATCTATCTATCTATTAATCTATCTATCTATCTATCTATCTATCTATCTATCTATCTATCTATCTATTATCTATCTATCTATCTATTATCTATCTATCTATCTATCTATCTATCTATCTATCTATCTATTATCTATCTATCTATCTATCTATCTATCTATCTATCTATCTATCTATTTATCTATCCCATGTCTATCTATCTATCTATCTATCTATCTATCTATCTATCTATCTATCTACCTATCTATCTATTTATCTATCCCATGTCTATCTATCTATCTATCTATTATCTATCTATCTATCTATCTATCTATCTATCTATCTATCTATCTATCTATCTATCCATTATCTATCTATCTATCTATCTATCTATCTATCTATCTATTTATCTATCTATCTATCTATCTATCTATCTATCTATCTACCTATCTATCTATTTATCTATCCCATGTCTATCTATCTATCTATCTATCTATCTATCTATCTATCTATCTATCTATCTATCTATCTATCCCATGTCTATCTATCTATCTATCTATCTATTATCTATCTATCTATCTATCTATCTATCTATCTATCTATCTATCTATCTATCTATCTATCACAGATACCATGGCTGGAGTTCCGGTAGTCCCCCCTGGTCTGGAATATCTGCTCCAGGTGAGATGCTATAGTTCATCATCAGTTTTGCTCTCAGGATGTATTGTTTGTCTCTCTCATTGTGATCTATAACAAGTGATGGGCCAAACCAGCTCTCATCTCATGATGGGGGGGTACAAACTTTTTCAAGTTTCTCATATGTACAACCATGAAAATTTTTATCCAAGTTTTACTCTAAAAATCAACAAATAATCTTCTTGCTAGCTATTATTTCTATGACCTTTCGACTGGCCATGCAAACCTCTGAGCTTCAACACTTTCCAGCCCAACCGCCCAACACTCCTTAACCTCCCTTCCCTACTTTCCACACTCCCCACCCCACTTCTCACACCCCCCACCCCACTTCCCGCACTCCCCACCC
>BLSH010428863.1:300586-311318 GCA_018402905.1 Glandirana rugosa | reverse complement strand
TCCCCCCCCCCCCCCCCATCAAGGTTCTATAAACTGGAAAAATTCAGTCTGAAAGCTGGCATGGTCTGGGGGCTCATTGTGGACCTTCTTTATCAGGGCTGTATACACTAGAAGAACTCAGTTTGGACTTGAAGGGGTAGTATATGCAATGATTCAGCTAAATTGAGCTTCAGCAGCAACCTACATGCTACTATAAGAATAGAGACATTAGAGCCATGACAGGTTATGGTATGAAGGGACTGCAACAGAATCAGTACATCATGGGGTCCTAAGCCCCACTCCACAGAAGCCATGGTTTCCTTACACTGTGCTGGTGATGGCCAAAAAACCCTGAAACAACTGTATGCACTTTGGAATAAATGGCTCTATAACATCCCGCTATATTTGGCACTGTGCACCAGCGGTTTTGGGTGGGCATCTGGCTGATGGGGTGTAAAGAAATAATTTGCATAGCTCCACCCACTGTCCTTATTTTTGAGATGGAATGGATATGTTAATATCATTGGCTCTAAGAAGGCCTTCCTATAAATTAGAAAAATACATTTAAAACTATGAATTAGTGATAAGTGGACCTCCTTTGTATTTCAGGACCTTCTGAATGAGGAGAGCAGACGGAACCAGAGCTCCCAGAGAGCCTCCAGCTGAGATCATCCACAGCCTGCAGAGCCTTCATGAGGTGTATCAGGTGGATAATGAGGATGAAGACGACATACCAGTCCAGAACACAGAACCAGTAGTATATATTCTGTATGGGTGATATCTGAGCCATTTACATGAAGGATGGAGCTCCAGCCAAAAGTTGTATTTTGTTAGTTTTGGGTGGAGTGGGGAAGTTTTTTCTTGCTATTTGATTCCCCCCCCCCCCCACACACACACACACACTTCCTGTCCCGGTTATATCATAGAAAGTGAGGGGATAACACCCAAAAGGGGACCCCATGGTAAGAACATAATAGTCGAACTAATTTGGTCACATACATGTTACAGTCTGATTGTAAAATCTTATTAAGAGCTACACAGGGCCAGTATAACCAATCATGGGGCCCCATACAGCCTACTGACAGGGCCCCCTCCCCCCAAACCATACTGAACTCCTCTCCGTGCTTAGCAAGAAACACAAATGGCCGCGCTTGTTGGAGTAAATAGTGGGGGTCTTTGTGTTGTTGTTGGTGAGCACTTCATCACAGTCAAAGAGTACCATGTCAACCAAGGCTAGGAGGCAAAGCACCATGTCCAACAAGGCTAGGAGGCAGAGCTCCATGTTCTCCAAGGCTAGGAGGCAGAGCACCGTGTCAACCAAGGCTAGGAGGCAGAGCACCATGTCCACCAAGGCTAGGAGGCAGAGCACCATGTCCGCCAAGGCTAGGAGGCAGAGCACCATGTCCAACAAGGCTAGGAGGCAGAGCACCATGTCCACCAAGGCTTGGAGGTGGTGCACCATGTCCACCAAGGTTAGGAGGCAGAGCACCATGTCCACCAAGGCTAGGAGGCAGAGCACCATGTCCACCAAGGCTAGGAGGCAGAGCACCATGTCCACCAAGGCTAGGAGGCAGAGCACCATGTCCACCAAGGCTAGGAGGCAGAGCACCATGTCCACCAAGGCTAGGAAGCAGAGCACCGTGTCCACCAAGGCTAGGAGGCAGTGCACCATGTCCACCAAGGCTAAAAGGCAGATCTCCATATCCACCAAGGCTAGGAGGCAGAGCACAGTGTCAACCAAGGCTTAGAGCGAGAGCATCATGCCCACCAAGGCTAGGAGGCAGAGTACCGTGTCCAACAAGGCTAGGAGGCAGAGCACCATGTCCACCAAGGCTAGGAGGCAGAGCTCCTTTTTCATCAAGATTAGAAGGCAGAGCACCATGTCCACCAAAGCTAAGAGACAGAGCACCATGTCCACCAAGGCTAGGAGGCAGAGCACCATGTCCACCAAGGCTAGGAGGCAGATCACCATGTTCACCAAGGCTAGGAGGCAGAGCACCATATCCACCAAGGCTAGAAGGCAGAGCACCATGTCCACCAAGGCTAGGAGACAGAGCACTGTGTCCACCAAGGCTAGGAGGCAGAGCACTTTGTCCACCAAGTCTAGGAGGCAGAGCACCATATCCACCAATGCTAGGAGGCAGAGCACCATGTCCACCATCTTCTTACTGAGGTCAATGTGTTCTCATGTGGGTTTTCCCCATATGCCATTGGCTGGGGAACACCTCACAGCAGCAGCTGATTGGTGGAGGCGTGACACTAGCAAGCTCAACTGTCTGCTAAAGTGGGATCACCTAACCTGATAGGGGTAACCACCCATAGGCAGCCTCTGCCCAGCCTGAGCCCAATCCCCTCTGCTGACCTGATAGGGCCCAGGTCCGGTATGGAATTACTACCTGTAACTCCCAATCAGCAGCTCTGATTTCACCAACAGTTAAGTATTTCAAAGTCTTTCATGACTGAGATTTGAGAGATTGAATGAATTGCTCGGGTATTCCTTCACATTCCACCAGTGGTTGAAAATCTATAGAAGACTGCAGAGGAGTTGTACAATCAGACTGTGACATGGAGGGAAAATGAATCCCAACACATCATTTTGTTCTAAACTTTAAAACATTTTTGAAAAGAATTCCACTTTGTTATTAATACAAACAGTATCTCACAAAAGTGAGTACACCCCTCACATTTGTGTAAATATTTTATTCTATCTTTTCATGTGACAACACTGAAGAAATGACACTTTGCTACAATGTAAAGTAGTGAGTGCACAGCTTGTATAACAGTGTAAATTTGCTGTCCCCTCAAAATAACTCAACACACAGCCATTAATGTCTAAACTGCTGGCAACAAAAGTGAGTACACCCCTAAGTGAAAATGTACAAATTGGGCCCAAAGTGTCAATATTTTGTGTGGCCACCATTATTTTCCTCTGCCCTGCACTCTGCACTGCCTTAACCTTCTTGGGCATGCAGTTCACCAGAGCTTCACATGTTGCCACTGGAGTCCTCTTCCACTCCTCCATGACGATATCACGGAACTTGTGGATGTTAGAGACCTTGTGCTCCTCCACCTTCCGTTTGAGGATGCCCCACAGATGCTCAATAGGGTTTAGGTCTGGAGACGTGCTTGGCCAGTCCATCACCTTTACCCTCAGCTTCTTTAGCAAGGCAGTGGTCATCTTGGAGGTGTGTTTGGGGTCGTTATCATGTTGGAATACTGCCCTGCGGCCCAGTCTCCAAAGGGAAGGGATCATGCTCTCCTTCAGTATGTCATAGTACATGTTGGCATTCATGGTTCCCTCAATAAACTGTAGCTCCCCAGTGCTGGCAGCACTCATGCAGCCCCAGACCATGACACTCCCACCACCATGCGTGACTGTAGGCAAGACACACTTGTCTTTGTACTCCTCACCTGGTTGCCGCCACACACACTTGAACCTATCTGAACCAAATAAGTTTATCTTGGTCTCATCAGACCACAAGACATGGTTCCAGTAATCCATGCCCTTAGTCTGATTGTCTTCAGCAAACTGTTTAAGGGCTTTCTTGTGCATCATTCCTTGTAGGATGACAACCATGCAGGCCAATTTGATGCAGTGTGCGGCGTATGGTCTGAGCACTGACAGGCTGACCCCCCACCCCTTCAACCTCTGTAGCAATGCTGGCAGCACTCATACATCTATTTTCCAAAGACAACCTCTGGATATGATGCTGAGCATGTGCACCCAACTTCTTTGGTTGGCCATGGCGAGGCGCTGTTCTGTGTGGAACCTGTCCGGTTAAACCGCTGTATGGGCTTGGCCACCATGCTACAGCTCAGTTTCAGGGTCTTGGCAATCTTCTTATAGCTTAGGCCATCTTTATGTAGAGCAACATTCTTTTTTTCAGATCCTCAGAGAGTTCGTTGCCATGGGGTGCCATGCTGAACTTCCAGTGACCAGTATGAAAGAGTGAGAGCAATAACACATGACACCGGGGGGGGGGGGTAGAAGATGGCTAATTGGGCCCAATTTGGACATTTTCACTTAGGGTGTACACACTTTAGTTTCCAGCAGTTTAGACATTAATGGCTGTGTGTTGAGTTATTTTGAGTCCACAGCAAATTTACACTGTTATACAAGCTGTACACTCACTACTTTACATTGTAGAAAAGTTGTAAATTCTTCAGTGTTGTCACATGAAAAGATAGAATAAAATATTTACACAAATGTGAGGGGTGTACTCACTTTTGTGAGATACTGTATATAATATATATATATAATAAAGATGTAAACAAATGGATTGGAATATCATTTGCTAAGTATTTATATGTATTTATTATACCGTTCTTATTTAATATTATGGCAACACTGTTACTATGAATGTATTTTTATTTCTTCCAATAAATCTTTTGTTATGAAAGGCATCCTTGCTCTTGTAGTTCTGCTGGGATATGATGCAACAATATAGTCAAGAGACAATTTTGCAAAGATAATAATCTTCTTTAATCCAGATAGAAGATTTTTGTCTTCACAGCTTTAAATATTAGCATAAAATTGGCCCAGAGGATTAGATGATCTCCCCGGACTCTCCTGTGTATTATTCATCCACCTGGCTGAGGTCTGCCTCTCCTATCCATGTGTCTCCTATTCTGATTCACCTACTGGGTGCAACTGTTTCTGCTTTTCTAGAGACCTTTATGCGACCTCCAAATACCAAGACACATAGCTGGCACTCAGGCAAAGACAGTCATAGCTAAAATGACAATCTATAACATGAACACTAGATGGCGGCAGACAGATAAATGACAATTTACAACATGAACACTAGATGGCGGCAGACAGATACATGACAATCTACAGCATGAGCACTAGATGGCGGCAGACAGATAAATGACAATATACAACATGAACACTAGATGGCGGCAGACAGATAAATGACAATCTACAACATGAACACTAGATGGCGGCAGACAGATACTTGACAATCTACAGCATGAGCACTAGATGGCGGCAGACAGATAAATGAATATATACAACATGAACACTAGATGGTGGCAGACAGATAAATGACAATCTACAACATGAACACTAGATGGTGGCAGACAGATACATGACAATCTACAACATGGACACTAGATGGCGGCAGACAGATACATGACAATCTACAACATGAACACTAGATGGCGGCAGACAGATACATGACAATCTACAACATGAACACTAGATGTCGGCAGACAGATACATGACAATCTACAACATGGACACTAGATGGCGGCAGACAGATACATGACAATCTACAACATGAACAGTAGATGGCGGCAGACAGATACATGACAATCTACAACATGAACACTAGATGGCGGCAGACAGATAAATGATAATCTACAACATGAACACTAGATGACGGCAAACAGATAAATGCCAATCTACAACATGAACTCTAGATGGCGGCAAACAGATAAATGACAATATACACCATGAACACTAGATGGCGGCAGGCAGATACATGACAATCTACAACATGGACACTAGATGGAGGCAGACAGATAAATGATAATCTACAACATGGACACTAGATAGTAGCAGATAGACAAATGACAATCTACAACATGAACACTAGATGATGGCAAACACATACATGACAATATAAACCATGAACACTAGATGGCAGCAGACAGATAAATGGCAATCTACAACATGAACACTAGATGGCGGCAGACAGATACATGACAATCTACAACATGAACACTAGATGGCGGCAGACAGATAAATGACAATCTACAACATGAACACTAGATGGAGGCAGACAGATACATGACAATCTACAACATGAGCACTAGATGGCGGCAGACAGATACATGACAATCTACAACATGAACACTAGATGGTGGCAGACAGATAAATGACAATCTACAACATGAACACTAGATGGCGGCAGACAGATAAATGATAATCTACAACATGAACACTAGATGGTGGCAGACAGATAAATGACAATCTACAACATGAACACTAGATGGCGGCAGAAGGATACATGACAATCTACAACATGGACACTAGATGGCGGCAGACAGATACATGACAATCTACAACATGAACACTATATGGCGGCAGACAGATACATGACAATCTACAACATGAACACTATATGGCGGCAGACAGATAAATGACAATCTACAACATGAACACTAGATGGCGGCAGACAGATAAATGACAATCTACAACATGAACACTAGATGGCGGCAGAAGGATACATGACAATCTACAACATGGACACTAGATGGCGGCAGACAGATACATGACAATCTACAACATGAACACTATATGGCGGCAGACAGATACATGACAATCTACAACATGGACACTAGATGGTGGCAGACAGATACATGACAATCTACAACATGAACACTAGATGGCGGCAGACAGATAAATGACAATCTACACCATGAACACTAGATGGCGGCAGACAGATAAATGACAATCCTCAACATGAACACTAGATGGCGGCAGACAGACAAATGACAATCTACAACATGAACACTAGATGGTGGCAGACAGACAAATGACAATCTACAACATGAACACTAGATGGCAGCAAACAGATAAATGACAATCTACAACATGAACACTAGATGGCGGCAGACAGATACATGACAATCTACAACATGAACACTAGATGGCGGCAGACAGATACATGACAATCTACAACATGAACACTAGATGGTGGCAGATAGATAAATGACAATCTACAACATGAACACTAGATGGAGGCAGACAGATACATGACAATCTACAACATGAGCACTAGATGGCGGCAGACAGATACATGACAATCTACAACATGAACACTAGATGGCGGCAGATAGATAAATGACAATCTACAACATGAACACTAGATGGCGGCAAACAGATAAATGACAATCTACAACACGAACACTAGATGGTGGCAGACAGATACATGACAATCTACAACATGGACACTAGATGGCGGCAGACAGATACTTGACAATCTACAACATGAACACTAGATGGTGGCAGACAGATAAATGACAATCTACAACATGAACACTAGATGGCGGTAGAAGGATACATGACAATCTACAACATGGACACTAGATGGCGGCAGACAGATACATGACAATCTACAACATGAACACTGTATGGCAGCAGACAGATACATGACAATCTACAACATGAACACTAGATGGCGGCAGAAGGATACATGACAATCTACAACATGGACACTAGATGGCGGCAGACAGATACATGACAATCTACACCATGAACACTAGATGGCGGCAGACAGATAAATGACAATCTACAACATGAACACTAGATGGCGGCAGAAGGATACATGACAATCTACAACATGGACACTAGATGGCGGCAGACAGATACATGACAATCTACACCATGAACACTAGATGGCGGCAGACAGATAAATGACAATCCTCAACATGAACACTATATGGCGGGAGACAGATACATGACAATCTACAACATGGACACTAGATGGTGGCAGACAGATACATGACAATCTACAACATGAACACTAGATGGCGGCAGACAGATAAATGACAATCTACAACATGAACACTAGATGGCGGCAGACAGATACATGACAATATACACCATGAACACTAGATGGCGGCAGACAGATAAATGACAATCCTCAACATGAACACTAGATGGCGGCAGACAGACAAATGACAATCTACAACATGAACACTAGATGGTGGCAGACAGACAAATGACAATCTACAACATGAACACTAGATGGCGGCAGACAGATGCATGACAATCTACAACATGAACTCTAGATGGAGGCAGACAGATAAATGACAATCTACAACATGAACTCTAGATGGCGGCAAACAGATGCATGACAATCTACAACATGAACACTAGATGGCGGCAAACAGATAAATGACAATATACACCATGAACACTAGATGGCAGCAGACAGATAAATGGCAATCTACAACATGGACACTAGATAGTGGCAGATAGACAAATGACAATCTACAACATGAACACTAGATGATGGCAAACACATACATGACAATATAAACCATGAACACTAGATGGCAGCAGACAGATAAATGACAATATACACCATGAACACTAGATGGCGGCAGGCAGATACATGACAATCTACAACATGGACACTAGATAGTGGCAGATAGACAAATGACAATCTACAACATGAACACTAGATGATGGCAAACACATACATGACAATATAAACCATGAACACTAGATGGCAGCAGACAGATAAATGGCAATCTACAACATGAACACTAGATGGTGGCAGACAGATAAATGACAATCTGATTCATACCAGGTATCAGTCAGCATTGATAAGGGCAGGCTCAACACTAGGACACCAAGAAAACAATTGTCCTCTAGGTGCCCGGTACAGTACCAGTGCGTTGGTATTCATGTCTGCAGTATTGTACGGTGCAGCGCACTACACAGCACTACAACTTAAAGTGCATGTGTGTTATGTGCACCATAACGTGTGCCTACTGGTGTGATGGGGTCCATAATGAGAAAAATTAGTAATTTGTTAAGCACAATTATAATAAAAGGCACTATAATATATAAAAAGAATATAAAATGCGCGTATGCTAAATTAATAGCGAGGCGGGATGTGCATTACTTAATTGAACCTGTAGATGGCAGCAAAATGTTGCTATTCTTCAATACATGATAATCTACAACATGGACACTAGATAGTGGCAGATATACAAATGACAATCTACAACATGAACACTAGATGATGGCAAACACATACATGACAATATAAACCATGAACACTAGATGGCGGCAGACAGATAAATGACAATCTACAACATGAACACTAGATGGCGGCAAACAGATAAATGACAATCTACAACATGAACACTAGATGGCGGCAGACAGATAAATGATAATCTACAACATGAACACTAGATGGTGGCAGACAGATACATGACAATCTACAACATGAACACTAGATGGTGACAGACAGACAAATGACAATCTACAACATGGACACTAGATGGCGGCAAACAGATAAATGACAATCTACATCAGGAACACTAGATGGCGGCAAACAGATACATGACAATCTACAACATGAACACTAGATGGCGGCAAACAGATAAATGACAATCTACATCAGGAACACTAGATGGCGGCAGACAGATAAATGACAATCTACAACATGAACACTAGATGGCGGCAGACAGATAAATGACAATCTACAACATGAACACTAGATGGTGGCAGACAGATAAATGACAATCTACAACATGAACACTAGATGGTGGCAGACAGACAAATGACAATATACACCATGAACACTAGATGGCGGCAGACAGATAAATGACAATCTACAACATGAACACTAGATGGCGGCAAACAGATAAATGACAATCTACAACATGAACACTAGATGGCGGCAGACAGATAAATGGCAATCTACAACATGAACACTAGATGACGGCAGACAGATAAATGGCAATCTACAACATGAACACTAGATGGCGGCAGACAGATAAATGACAATCTACAACAGGAACACTAGATGGCGGCAAACAGATACATGACAATCTACAACATGAACACTAGATGGTGGCAGACAGATAAATGACAATCTACAACATGAGCACTAGATGGCGGCAAACAGATACATGACAATCTACAACATGAACACTAGATGGTGGCAGACAGATACATGACAATCTACAACATGAACACTAGATGGCGGCAGACAGATAAATGACAATCTACAACAGGAACACTAGATGGCGGCAAACAGATACATGACAATCTACAACAGGAACACTAGATGGCGGCAAACAGATACATGACAATCTACAACATGAACACTAGATGGTGGCAGACAGATAAATGACAATCTACATCAGGAACACTAGATGGCGGCAGACAGATAAATGACAATCTACAACATGAACACTAGATGGTGGCAGACAGATAAATGACAATCTACAACATGAACACTAGATGGTGGCAGACAGATAAATGACAATCTACATCAGGAACACTAGATGGCGGCAGACAGATAAATGACAATCAATCAATCTGATTCATACCAGGTATCAGTCAGCATTGATTAGGGCAGGCTCAACAATAGGACACCAAGAAAACAATTGTCCTCTAGGTGCCCGGTACAGTACCAGTGCGTTGGTATTCATGTCTGCAGTATTGTAGGGTGCAGCGCACTACACAGCACTACAACTTAGAGTGCATGTGTGTTATGTGCACCATAACGTGTGCCTACTGGTGTGATGGGGTCCATAATGAGAAAAATGATTCATTTGTTAAACACAATTATAATAAAAGGCACTATAATATATAAAAAGTATATAAAATGTGCGAATGCTATAATTAATAGCGAGACGGGATGTGCATAACTTAATTGAACCTGTAGATGGCAGCAAAATGTTGCTATTCTTCAATGGCAGAAGAAGCATGTGACTCACACAGAGAACATTAGATACTTTGTAGAATGAAGTTGTTTTATCTTTTGTGATAGAGCTATTTTTATTAGGCACTTCTCCTCCGTAGAATGTCATCATATGGTTCTGGACTTGAAGTGAAGATATCCAGATGATGCCTGCAGCCAGTGCTGGGACATGGTCATCCAACGCCCAGGGTAAAGATGCCAAACTACGCCCTTTCCTGCCTACCCTTAGGGTTAGGGTCAGTGCGCCCCCATCCCTGCAATAAACCGGCTGCCCCTCCTGCCCCCCCCCCCCCCCCCCC
>BLSH010428863.1:250926-284732 GCA_018402905.1 Glandirana rugosa | reverse complement strand
AAGAGGGAGAGGAGAGAGATTATGAGGTAAGAAAAAGAGGGGGGTGAGAAAAAGACAGGGTGAGAGGGAGAGGGGTTAGAGAAAGAGAGAGGGATGAGAAAGGGTGGTGAGAGAGAGGGGAGTGAGAGAGAGGTAAGATAGAGGGGGTGAGGAAGAGAGGGGGTGAAAGAGAAGGGGGTGAGAGAGAGGAGTTGAGAGAGAGGTGAGGGGGGTTGAGAGAGGGGGGAGTAAGGTGAGATAGAGGGGGTGAGAGAGGGGGAGTGAGGGGAGATAGAGGGGGTGAGAGAGGAGGTTAGAGAAAGAGAGGGGGTGAGATAGAGAGATGAGGGTGAGAGGGGTGAGAGAGAGAGGGATGAGAGAGGGAGGTGAGAGAGAGGGATGAGATAGAGGGGCTCTTCTCCGTCCAGTGCTATCGGTCACCCTCACTGCTCACCTTCCCAGTGGCCTCCTGGAGCCTGGTGCTGTCACCCCGCCAGAACCTTCGCTGTCCAGCTCCCTGCACCTTCTGCAACCAGACTCTCCATGACGAGGCCCCTATTGGCCAATTGGTAAGTCCGCCCCTGGGCCCCAGAGTCCCAGCAGGGGAAGGCGGAGCCACCGCCACAGACATTCCTGAGTGATCACAAGCAAATTAGGAGACCGTGACGCGACCGCCTAATTTGCCTAATTAAGGAGCCACCTCTGGCAGGGATAAGGGGGCAGCGCTGGATGAAAAAAAGGCCTGCTGGTACCCGTGCCAGCGCACCCCTGCCAGGAAAGTCAGTGGAGCCCAGTGCCGACACTAGGCTCCACTGCAGGACATTATTATTATTATACAGGATTTATATAGCGCCGACAGTTTGCGCAGCGCTTTACAATATTAACATTGCTTTAATTTGCCGGGACTTACATCAAATGCTGGGACAGTCCCAGCGAATCCAGGACAAGTGGGAGCTATGGAGCCCCCGCCATCAGTGTACGCCCCTGTCCCCCTGTCATTGTTTTTATGTGGAATGGTGAGCTGGGCTGGAGGTGTGGGGGGGTATAGGTGGAAGGTGGGGTGGAGGTGGGGGGGGGCTAAGGGGTGGAGTGTGGTGGGGGAAATTGTGTTTGAAATAGAAGATATTGAAGTCTTGGGGGGGTATAGAAGGATTGTGGGAAGATTGCTTGGTGGCAGGAGAGGATCTCTGAATACAATGCCTCAGGCTAGTGAGGGCTGGGCTAGAGGATGGATTTCAATGGTTGGTAAATGGGAATGGAATTAGGGAGGTGAGGTGGATAGTCTATAATAGAGTCCAAACTGGGTCCAGAAAAGGCATCATCCCGAATATACAAAAGACAATAACAAACACCAAAGATAGGGACTTTGAATATGCCTTTAAAGGGACTTAAGTGACTCATTCATGATAAAACGTACACATTTATAAAAAAGGGGAAATGCATAGTCTTATACAAGAACAGAGGTATGGTCACAAAACATAAAATATAGAACAAACGTTAGGACAAAAGTGCCATAACTTGTGAACAGTGGAGTTCAGCTGGTACGATGTATAGGAGAAACAATACGTGTTTCGTGGAGTAGACCGCTTCTTCAGAGTGTTTGACCCATACTTGTGACATACTGTAGCTTGAAAGCAAGAGTGAACAGTCAACAACCCCAAACCAACCCTAGCCCTCCAAACCCCAACTCTTGAGAGCTTTGATCCCAAAACACACTGCAAGTAGCAAGGGGGACATGGTACAGTCCCAGGCACCGGTTGAAACCAAAAAACGAAAGGGGGGAAAACAACTGCGGCGGTCTCAGCGTTATCTGAGCCACATGCGCTATATAGGATATAGGCGTACCCGAGGTCCAGATAGAAACATGGCAGCCCGAGTTCTACGCCAGGCATTGTCCCATGGATCATGGGTGTCTTAAGTAAAATAACTGGCAATCAGAGCAATAAATGAGCTACCCACAACATACATAGCCAGGGTACGGAACCTTATTTCCCAAGAGATTGTGAGTGGTACATAAAGGCAGTGCTGTAAAGGCAGTAGATGACTCCGCAAAGCCAGGATTTATTCTTCAGCGGGGTGATCTCCTTTTAGGCCGGAGCTGGTCTGGGGGTTCCAGCGTATCAACCCAGTGGGCTGTGTCCTTCGGATCAGTGAAAAAGAATGCTTTGCCTTGGTAAATGACCCGCAGTCTAGCTGGGTCTAGCATACTATATGGCACTTGGATCTCCCTTAATCGCCTTTTGATTCCCAGAAATGTGGCTCGCTATTTCTGGGTCGGCATCGAGAAGTCCAGAAAGATGGTGATCCTGTTCCCGTTAAAGGAGACTTGCCCTTCTCTCTAGCTGCCCTCAGGATGGCCTCTCTGCCCTTAAAGGGAAGCAGCTTGATGATTGCACTTGGGGGGTGCTCTGACTGGCAGAGGGTATAGCAGGACTCTATGAGCCCGTTCAATGGCGAATAATGGGGAGAAGGTGGAGGCCCCAAAAGTCTATGTCAACCAGTGCTCCTTAAACCCCTACGGGGATCCCAAAAAGCGTAAATTGTTTCGCCTCAGGCGATCTTCCAATTCAGTGAGCTTATCGATCGATTCCTCCTGAGCCCTGTGGATGTCTCTCACTGAGGCCTGCAGGGGTCTAAGATCATCTTCCATATCCCCAATGCTTTGCCCTGCATTAGTGACCTTGTGTCTGAGATTATGCATGTCTTGTTTTAGGAAAGACAGGTCAGTTTTAGAATCCATTTGCAAGTTCAGTGAAGCGTGGCTGTGTTTTATGGCCTCCATAATTTGTGTCAGGGTCGGTTCCCCTCCTTGCGCAGCAGCGCGATGGTGTCAGTGGGGGAGGAAGGGACAGAGCGTTCAGGAGAGGGGAGCTCAGGGGTCGCTGACAGGTTGGGCGATGATGGCCCTGCGGACTCACCCGTCTTGCGGTTTTGCAACGAAGGTTGCGCAGGCTGTTGCGATCGTTCGGCGCCATCTTGGGTGCGCATGCCGGGTGCAGCTTTCACGAGAGGACCAATTTTCACCCCCCCCCCACGCACCCCTAGGATACCAGGGCACCACAGGAGAGGATTTGGAGCCTGTTTGGGATGGTCAGGTAAGCAGGATACTGGACGGATCAAGCGGTGTGGACAGAGCTCAGAGCCTGCACATCCTCACACCCCGGAAGTCGGCCACGCCCCTGCCTGGCAGATATGTTGGTTTTGGAAGATGGTGAGCCCTATCAATGACTGGTTCATGGGATTTCGTCGCTGGGAGCAGTTCAGCAAACATTTTTTGTAAAAATGGACGGAGTTCCGCTGAGAGGACTGTTTTAGGAATACCTCTAAATTTCACATTATTCCAGCGGGAACGGTCCTCAAGGTTCACCATTTTGATTTTCATACTGCGGATTTCTTCCGCCAGGTGGTCATGTGCGTCTACCACCTCATTATGAGCCAGTGCATAGTCACACCATGTTTCCTATAGCTTCAATCTCTTTATTAGTCTGTCTCATGAAGCTGGACATATAATGTTGTAATGCTCTCAGAAGGGTTATAAGCATATCCTTAAGTGTAGAGTCTAGGATGGGCAGGCCCACAGTTGGGAAGGCAGACAGTCTCTCACTAAATCCATTTATGTCATTATAGCTTTCTGTGTCAGAGATGGAATTGCTTGCTGTGTCTCCTTCAGTAGTTAGTTTTCTCCTCTGTTTCACAGGGCTGCTGAAAGTGGAGGGTGGTGATTCTCCTTCAGTTCCTTGTGTTTCTGAGCGACAGTGCTGGGAGTGTCTCACTGTGGAAGTGGCCACCACTGGTTGGCTGCATGTTAAGGCCGCTGCGCCATCTTGGGCGCCCACTGGGCCGAAGAAATCTGTGAGACCTTCCCAATCTATTCTTTTCCCCCGCATGTTACCGCTTCTTGTTACAAGATGCTGGGGAGTGTTTTCACTCACCTCCGGGTGCTGTGAGTCATTTAAAAGATCCTGTTATGCCGGAGCCGGTTTACAGTGCTCCCGGCTGCCGGTCACGCCCCCTCCATAATTAGAAGTTTTTTATTTTGTTTTTTAAACTTATTTAGAAATTTATTTTTTTGCACTTTGTTTTTGTATTTTTAATTCTTTATTTGGTAGGTGTGATTTTTCAATTGTATTTTTTAATTCTTTATTTGGAAAGTGTGTGTGTTTTTTTTTTTTTTTAGTATTTTTATTTAGAAATTGATTTTTTTTGTACTTTATTTTTTGTAGTTTTAATTCTTTTATTAGAAGGTGTGTTTTTTTGTTTTTTGTTTTGGATTTGGATTTTTGTATTTTAACTCTTTATTTAGAAAATTATTTTTTTGTACTATTTTTTTTTAACTTTTTATAGAGAAGGTGAGTTCTCTCTATGATATTTTTTATTCTTTATTTAGAAGGTAGTATTTTACATTTGATTCTTTATTTAGAAACCCATGTTGTGTGGACTTTATCTTTACATTTTTTTATTCTTTATTAAGAACTTTTTTTGTATTTGTTTTGAAAATATTATTAACTTCTTAAACATCATGTGGATGAGAGTCCCTGCAGCCCCACCCCATCTAGAGTAGTCAGGGGAAGAGTAGCAACTCCAATAAGATCTATGGTAGGCCCTATGGACATCTGAGTTTTTTTTGTGTTGGGTACAAGGAGAGGGATAGGGATTCCAGGGCTGTAGATCATTCCTCAGCTGTGGGGGTACCTACCAGTACCAGTGGGTACCACAGGAGCTTCTCCACCAGGTGGTGCTGTTCTGCAGGGTGCTGCTGGCTCATTCTGCATTGATCTCAGCTGGGAGAAGCAGCAAGCCTGGGGCCTCTTCTACAACTGCAATGAATCCTGGACTTGTCCTCATACAAGGGGAGTCCTTACCAGCCTTTCAGGACAGAGTGGAAAGTAAACTTTGCCGTATTACTAAGGCTGGGTTCACATATAAACCGCAGGGGTCCGGTGCGTCCTGGTTCACCATTTCAGGTCCGATTTCAGTCTGAATTTTGGGCTGAATTCGGACCTGAAACGGACCAAAAGTCGCACTGGACCTGCTGCGGAGATATGTGAGAGAACCAGACAAAATCTTCTACTATTGCGAATTGGATGCAGGGAACCCACAACCAATTTGCAATGGTGTGAACCCAGCCTAAGGAGGAACAGAAGAGTTGCTTCTATTTAGAATGGATCCATTGCAATGCATGGAGGCGACTTGTCAGGCAATTCAAGTCGTCTGACAAGTCGCCTATGTGTGAACCGACACTTAATAAGCTGTATGTTTGTATGGTTTTTTAATAAACAAAATTACAGTACCTTTTCCTGCCATTTAGCTTCATTTATTGCCACGACACTGGTAAGACTTGAGGAGAGAAGGGTATTGCAGATTTTGGCAATGAGACCTCTCCTAATGCCATCTTTCTGTGCTATCATAGTGATCAGGAGTGATTTAGAGTAGAAAGGAGGAGTACTGTGCATTTGGGACTGTCTAGCATGTCTTAACTACAAGAACTGGAAGATGAATGCTACGGAAATAAAAATCCCTCTTGCAGGGCCCCAACGGTATCTCTATATTCATTTATGGAAGAACAAGTACCTGAATGTGACCTGAAATCGACAGAGCTCAGACTAGGAGCAGGAACCTTCTCACCATTTGCTCCTCAACAGATATGCACCTTTCAAATTGTGGGTGTTGTCTGTCCTTACAGTAGAACCAGTAACCAACCGAGCAGTCAGCCCAGTTCTCCAGGGACACATTTTTCCTTCTTACACCAGTTTCTCCCATTGCCTCTTTGCTGTGGCCTATTTTCTGAAAAATACTACATTGGAAGTCCATTTCTTTAACTTGGTACCCAAGTCACTGAAATATTTTTTAGGGCACTCTATTGTCATTCATATCAATATGTACCATGGCATCTGGGTTCTCCCCAACCCCACCCTACAATTGGTCATCCCAATCCACATTGTGCCTGGTAAACTGTTGGGTGATCATGGTCCTGGTGACAGATCACCATGTCCTTCTAATAACTGAGTCACCTACCGCCAGTATCTGTCTTTGCCTGTACATGTGCTCCCATCCTTACTGGAACAGTCATTCCCTTGGCAGCTGTAGAATATATTCTGCTCCATCACTGTTATTCCTGAATTGATGCCCCCAATATTGTGCAATCTAGCATAATTACTGGGTTGTATCAACTCTGGACTAACTTCTCTAAACCCTTTTCTCTCTACAATGTCTTATAACTGTGACCAGGCTACCTCTGGGCTCTTCCACCCCATGTCATTTCTTGAAACTATACTGCACCCCACCAGGAGATGAGCAAGTCAGGGTCCAGTAGCAGATATGGCAGGTAAGGGACAAGTAGAAGCATAGTCAGTAAACAAGCCAACAGTCTGTAACAAGTGGTTGCAGGTCAGGATCAAGTGGAAGTGTAGTCGAGAAACAAGCCAAAGTTTGGTAACAGGTGATTGCAGGTTGGGATCAAGTGGAAGTGTAGTCAAGAAACAAGCCAAAGGTCGGTAACAAATGGTTGCAGGTTGGGATCAAGTGGAAGTGTAGTCAAGAAACAAGCCAAAGGTTGGCAACAAGTGGTTGCAGGTCGTGATCTAGCAGAAGTGTAGTCGATAAACAAGCCAAAGGTCTGTAACATATAGTAGTGAAGGAGTGACTCCTTCTGTAGTAAAGGGAGCAGTGATTGTCTGTTTTGGGCTGTTCAGGGTCTCACAGGCTGGGAGTGTGTTTGCTTTTCCCTGCCTCTGGAAGAAGCTTCCAGGGCTTATGGCGGGAGATTCAAATAGCTAACTTAAATATTTATCATCCTCCAGCCAATCCCAAAATTGGAGCATCCAGCAGGGGGCTGGAAAGATGATAAGATGATAAATAGTCTGAAGCTCTGAAATGCTGGGTTCCTTCTCTCCAGGAGAGTTTCAGAGCCTGAGGGGGCTGTTGCTTGTGGTAGCCCATGAACTGTACAGCTGTTCTGGAAACATCAGCAGTGTCAGGGCTGAGGGCCTGGATGGATCTCCTGAGAAGCTATTTGCAGGATCTCACCACAAGAGATCTGCTCTGGAGAAGGACTGTCTCACTCACAGGACCATGTCTGGAGGAAGCTGGAAGGTGGGAGCTGTCCTAGGGATTTGTGAATTAACACTGTGTAGTGTTCTGGGAATTGCATTTGCCACCAGTAGTTGTTTAGTGGTGCAGACGCCCAAGAGACTTGCCCCATGGTCCCCAGCTATAAGGCCTTAGACTAAATACATAGTTACATAAGGAGAGGAGTGTCCTTTTGTTAATGCTACTGAGCATTTTGGAGTATCCCATGCTCCAACCCCTCTCCTGTTTAAAATTGCCTCTGCTATCAGGGAAGGATCGGTTATCACCAGCGGGTAGCACTACACTTTCATCATTTCCTCCCAGCAAAATTTACCCAAAGCATGAATTTGCTGAAAGCAAATCAATAAAGGCTAAACATTGTCTTATTTCTGTTTTTCCTGTTCTTTAGATTTTCATATTAAGAAGACTAGAAGCCCATCCACCACTTCATCAGGACATGATTAACTCAAAGCATTCCCGGTCGCCCTCTGCCCAGACTCCCACTATCCTATCACCCACTTCCCAATCGCCCTCTGGCCTTTTTCCTCCACCCCTATCACCCACAAGCTCAGTTTCATCAATCACTCCTCAAAGGGACACTGATAGCTCCCTAAAGTGTTTGATCAATGACCGAGACCTTCACCTGTCGGAGCATCTGGGGGACGGCTGCTTTGGGGTAGTCCGGAAAGGAGAATGGAGGATTTCCAGTGAAAGGACAGTGAGTATCTTTTTCCTTTCATTTCTGTTGGTTCTCTGAGCTTTCAGCTCTCCTGTCATGTTCTTAATCATCTACTACATCTTTACAGGTGAATGTTGCAGTGAAAACCCTCCGTGCAGATGCCAGCTTTGACCCTGCGGTCCTGCAGGATTTTCTGCAGGAAGTGAATGCGATGTACGCCCTGGATCACCCACATCTTATCCGACTTTATGGTGTGGTTCTTACACAGCCAATGAAAATGGTGAGTGACTGACATTTTGTTCAGTTTTTTTTTTATATTTTCGGAAATTCGAAAAATTCGGAATCGGAAATTCGGACATTCGAAATTCGGGGATTGGAAATTTGGAAATTCGTGAATTTGGCAATTCGAAAATGCCGAAATTCAATTAAAAAATCTAAAAATTAAAAAAATCGGAAATTCTTGAATTCGTAAATTCTAAAATAAGAAATAACATTTGAAATAATAACTAACTAATAAATAACTATTAAATTATAGGTATTGGAACTTCCTTGAAAATTTGGCTGTTAGTGAACTTAAATATGAAATTTATCGCTAACAGACATATTTTCAAGGAAATTCCAATAACTATAATTTAATAGTTATTCATTAGTTTGTTATTATTTCAAATGTTATTTCTTATTTTAGTATTTCCGAATTTCAAATTTCAGAATTTCCAAAATTCGGAAATTCGAAAATAAGAAAGAACATTTGAAATAATAGCTAACTAATGAATAACTACTAAAATATAGTTCTTGGAATTTCCTTGAAAATATGTCTGTTTCAAATTTCGGATTTTCGGATTTTCCGATTACCGAATTTCCGAAGCAGCGGTATTTACGGATTTGCTGGTGTTCGGATTACGAATAAAAAAAAAACGAAAATTCTGAAAAATTTGAATTTGTCCGAATTGAAGAATATTAAAAAATTTGCTAAAAATCTAATTTGGCACGAATCGAACTGCACATGCCTAATGTAGACACTACTGCTTTCCATGTGAGTGGAGTCTATGGGGTAGCAGTGTTTTGCCTTGTCATAGGAGCTTGGAGTTAGCTGCAAGCTACTGCTGGAGGCAGGAGTGAGGCTGGAATCTGCAAATGCAGAGAAGGTACAGCAGAGACTCAGACTGTGAAAACTTTGAGTGCAGAAATGGTGAGGCCAAAATTGTGGGTGCTTCGAGGACTGCAAGGCACCTTAGGAGACAAAGAAGAACACTTAGTGGATGCAGCGGTGGTGTAACATACCTGGCGGTGGAGCCTAGGGGCATTGAGGAAGGTCTCTCTTGCAACCCTGGCACTGGAGTCCCCGGTAAGGTGACAGGGAACACTGGAGCACAGAGTGGCACAAGTGCCTAGGAAGTCTCTTGCTGGCAGGGGCCGGTGTTCATCTGGAATACAGGGATAACAGGACTGGACATGCTGTTGAAGGAACAGGAACCAGTGAAGAATTCAGATAGGCTGGTGTGGATGTAGGATAGGCACAAGACAGAGTTGGATAGTCCGGGTTAGCAATTAGTGAGCAGATCAGGTTCAGGTGGCAGGCAGAAGAGTAGTCAGAAGACAGGCCGGGATCGGTAACAGCAGAACGGATGAGCAGAAGGTATAGGCAGAAGCGTATTTTGGGGACGAGCCAAGGGTCGGTACAGGCGGCATTCAGGCAGAGTCAGAGTCAGGATGAGGTCAGCAACAGGAACACAGGAACATAATAGTCTGAACAGCACTGGTACACTGCACTAGTGCACTTTAAATAGCCCTCCTGGAGCCAGTGCATGCACGCGCTCGCGCACACACGCATGATCCCGCAAAGTGGCCACGGCAGGATTTCTCAGGTTTGCACGTCTGCGTACACGCATGTTCCTTTCCTGACTGGCTGCATAAGGTTTGGATCAGGTTTGGGTGCAGAGGAGACTTGGGTTAAGGTTGCAATGGTGGGGCTGTGGCTGTAGTGGAGACATCTGAGTGCAGGTGCACTCAAAAAAAAAAACGATCCTGGCTAGGGTAATTGTAGAAGAGCAAATTTCATTTACGCAAAGGGAAATTTCATCTATACAAAAAGGCTATCTTGACAGAAGGGAGATATGGGTCTCTCTCCCCCTGCAGGGTGCCACAGAAGAAACATATGAGTCTACCCGTCCTACCCCTGATTGGATACAATAGTATGATGTATGTAACATTATAATACGGACATTCTGTCTTTCTTGTGTCTCAGGTTACAGAGTTGGCACCTCTCGGATCCTTACTCGATCATCTGCACTCCTATAATGGCGTGTATTCTCTGCAGCTCCTGTGGTCATATGCCATCCAGATTGCCTCTGGGATGAGCTACCTTGAGACCCATAATTTCATCCACAGGGACCTGGCAACTCGGAATGTATTGGTAATCAGTGAACAGATGGTAAAGATTGGAGATTTTGGATTGACAAGGCTTTTGGCGAATGATGATGATCATTACACCGTGTCTCCTCACCGAAAGATACCCTTTGCATGGTGAGGATGGAATTCAGCACATTGTTGTATTATAAAGCGAAGGATCAATCCTTCATTGTAAGGAGTAAGATGCTAACCAAATCTAAGGTTGGGTTAGGTTTGGAAAGACCTAATCACTAATGAGTCCATTATTATCCCTCTGTGTTTAGGTGTGCTCCGGAAAGCTTGAAGTTTGGCAACTTTTCACACTCGAGTGATGTCTGGATGTTTGGGGTCACCATGTGGGAGATGTTCACCTATGGACAAGAACCCTGGTTTGGCCTAAATGGGAGACAGGTAATGTAAAGATCCTTTAGAGTGCCACCAATCAATAGACATGCGCCATTCGTTCCGTTACAAATAGAGTTGAGTGAACCCAAACTGTAAAGTTCAGGTCCGTACCGAATTTTCGGGTGTCCGTGTCCCGTTCAGGTTCTGGTATTTTATCACGCATGTTAAATAGCTGCAGGGCAGCCAATCAAGCGTTTCACTGGTTTTCCCTAGAAGCCATCACAGCCATGCCTACTAATGGCATGGCTGTGATTGGCCAGTGTATCATGTGACCCAGCCTCTATATGAGGCTGGAGTCACAGTGCTGCATGTCACATGCTCTCAGGTTAGTGTAGGGAGAGGATGCTGCCGGCGCTGTGAGGGACAGATTATGAGGGACAGATTGCAGTGATAATAACTAGGTAGAGATCACTACTACTGCTTTGAGGGACAGATTGCAGATCTATAACATCTCATCCTGCATTACAGAACGATCTGATTACAGAACGATCTCTCATCCTGCATTACAGAACGATCTGATTACAGAACGATCTGATACTGGACTAGGTAGAGATTACTACTGCTTTCAGGGACAGATTGCAGATCTAATAACATCTCACATTTTTCTTCCTTTTGCAGCCCTCTAGCACTTTCCAGGACTTTTTTACAGCCATTTTTGAGCCGAAAAGTTCGGGTCCCCATTGACTTCAATGGGGTTCGAGGTCCGGGGTAAAGTTCGGATAACGTTCGGTACCAAACCCGAACATTTCCGCGAAGTTCAGCCGTACCCGAACATCCAGGTGTTCGCTCAACTCTAGTTAAGAATCAAAATCCAGCCAAGATTTTCGTTATACCAAGATTCAGATGTTTCTGAATTTTCAGATCGCAATAGTAATGACTTTCAATGAATCTGAAATAAATTATAGCGAAACGAATTATCCAAATTTGAAAATGAATTTGATTTGAAATGGAAACATACTGCAATAAATGCAGTAAAAGTAAAATAAGATGATTATTTCTTTATAGAATAGAAAAGAATAGAATATAAAGGAATAGAATAGAAAATAAAACAAAACAATAGAATACAAACGTAAAATAAAATAAAATAGAAAAAAATAGAATAGAATAGAACAAATATAGCCGTCTTCCAAAATTCTAATTTTCGAAATTCACATTTTGAATCGATTTAAAAAATAAGAAATATATATGAAACAAATTCTGTAAATGAATGATTATAAACGAATATGAGGAAGCAAAAATGTCAACTTAATGAAGAATCTGAAACCAAACATCTGTACCCATCACCTTCCCAGTCATGAAGTTGGTAACTGTCCCCTTTTATCCAGATTTTAGCTGCAATTGAAAGAGGCGCTGAGCGGCTGGAGTGCCCCGAAGATTGTTCTCCTGCTTTGTACGGTGTGATGTTGAAATGTTGGGCGTACATACCCAAAGAGAGACCAAATTTTACCACTTTAATCAGCCTTCTTCAAGAGGTGAGTGATCTGCCAATTATATCAAAGATATATATCTTTCTAATTTGAAAGGACTGTCTCCAATACTGTCCTGTAGTGTATCCTCTGATGGATCCAGGGATAGCTGATGTTTGGATTCAGAAGATCCATCTCTGCTATTGCTCTCTGCACTGATCTGTAATGGATTTAGAAAGACTATTACCATGTTTGCCCTCTACTCTTATCTTTCATGGGTCTTAAAAGTCTGTCTTTTACATGTAAACTGCACTCAGGACATCTGTATCCAATATTACCCTCTACTCTGATTTGTGATGGATCTAGGAGGGCCATTTGTGAACTCTACTCCTATCCTCCATGGGTCCTGGTGGTCTGTCTTAAACATTGGCCTTTGCTCTGCAATGGGTCTAGAAGTGAATTTCCCTGCTTGCCTCCTATTTTTATTTTTCATGAATCCTGGCAGTCTGTCTTTTCTCTGGTGAAAAATACTCCATGTAGAGTTGTGCTCATAAGTTTACATACCCTGGCAGAATTTATGATTTCTTGCCCATTTTTCAGAGAATATGAATGAGAACACAAAAACATTTCTTTCACTCATGGTTGGTGTTTGTCTGAAGCCATTTATTATCAATCAACTGTGTTTACTCTTTTTAAATCATAATGACAACAGAAACTACCCAAATGAACCTGATCAAAAGTTTACATACCCTGGTGATTTTGACCTGATAACATGCACACAAGTTGACACAAAGGGGTTTGAATGGCTATTAAAGGTAACCATCCTCACCTGTGATCTGTTTGCTTGTAATTAGTGTGTGTGTATAAAAGGTCAATGAGTTTCTGGACTCCTGACAGACCCTTGCATCTTTTATCCAGTGCTGCGCTGACGTTTCTGGATTCTGAGTCATGGGGAAAGCAAAAGAATTGTCAAAGGATCTACGAGAAAAGGTAGTTGAACTGTATAAAACAGGAAAGGGATATAAAAAGATATCCAAGGAAGTAAGAATGCCAATCAGCAGTGTTAAAACTTTAATCAAGAAGTGGAAAATGAGGGGCTCTTTTGAAACCAAACTACGGTCAGATAGCCCAACTAAAATTTCAGCCACAACTGCCAGGAAAATTGTTTGGGATGCAAAGAAAAACTCACAAATAACTTCAGGACTCTCTGAAAACATGTGGTGTGGCTGTTTCAAGATGCACAATAAGAAGGCACTTAAGGAAAGATGGGCTGCATGGTCGCGTCACCAGAAGAAAGCCATTACTACATGAATACCACAAAGTATCTGCTTACAATACGCCAAACAGCACAGAGACAAGCCTCAAACATTCTGGCACAAAGTCATTTGTAGTGATGAGACCAAAATTGAGCTTTTTGGCCACAACAATAAACTCTATATTTGAAGAGAAGTCAGCAAGGCCTGTGATGAAAGGTTCACCATTCCTACTGGGAAACACGGACGTGGATCGCTGATGTTTTGGGGATGTGTGAGCTACAAAGGCACCAGAAATTTGGTCAAAATTGATGGCAAGATGAATGCAGTTATCAAAAATTACTGGAGGAACATTTGCATTCATCAGCCAGGAAGCTGCGCATGGGACGTACTTGGACATTCCAACATGACAATGATCCAAAACACAAGGCCAAGTCGACCTGTCATTGGCTGCAGTAGAATAAAGTGAAGGTTCTGGAGTGGTCATCTCAGTCTCCTGACCTCAATATCATTGAGCCACTCTGGGGAGATCTCAAACATGCAGTTCATGCAAGACAGCCAAAGAATTTCCAGGAACTGGAGGCTTTTTGCCTAGAGGAACGGGCAGCTTTACCATCTGAGATGATAAAGAGCCTCATCCACAAATACCACAAAGACTTCAAGCTGTCATTGATGTTAAAGGGGGCAATACATGGTATTAAGAACTGGGGTATGCAAACTTTTAATCAGGGTCATTTGGGTAGTTTCTGTTGTCTATATGATTTAAAAAGAGTAAACACAGTTGCACCCGCTAACCGGCCACAGGCAGGATTTCTCAGGTTTGTGCATCTGCGCTCACGAATGTTCCTTTCCTGACAGGTGGCTGCACAAGGACCAGGTTTGGGTGCAGAGCAGACTTGGGTTGCAGCAATGGTGGGGCTGTGGTTGCAGTGGAGATATTTTTATACCATAACAATTTCAAGAGGGTGAAACATCCTCAATCCACAGCACCGCTCCAAACCCACTCTTCTCCTTATCTACAGATTGACAAGGTGCCTCCTTAAAAGATAAGTTGAGGATTATTTTTTTTTTCTTAGAATCTTACTTACCTAGGTGGATGCAGCCTCAGTCCGACGCTGCATCTGTCCCTTGCCAGCTCTAAATCTGAGAACCGAGCGATGTAACACTGTTAATTGTTCGCTTCCAAGTGCCCTGTGAGCAGAGAGCTGGTGACTGGAGCGCTGGGCTGTGGCGGGGGCGGGAGCGGCTGGCTCAGGCTCTCAGTTGCTTGCTGAGAGGCTGAGCCGGGTGCCGGTCCAGGGATCTAGTCACGATCTTTCCCCAGCCTGGACTGGCTCTGTGATGTCAGTTGACAGCAGGCTGCTGAAAATAGGTGACAGGAGTGCAGAACGAACGGCATGCCTGAGCTTTGGCTGTACTTCTCCTTGAAGGAAGCCTAGGTTCACCCATTATTATAGGCTATTATTGTAATGGAGAGCATTACAGAGAAGGAAACGTTGCCTACCACTACTGGGATAATGATGTTATGCTGCACCCTTGTCCTCCTGCCAGCAAAGACTTGGATGCAGAGCAGTGGTGGCTGGTGGTATATTTTTGGGGGGTGGCAAATAATGCACCAACAGCCAACCCCACCCCCCAGTCGGTCAGGTCACCTTCACACCCTTCCCGGTCGGTCACCAGCATTGTACTCTGTGCCCCGAGCCCACCCTTTTATTAAGCCAATTAGAGCCCCGGGCTCTAATCATGTGCTTCGAAAGAAAAAAAAATCCCATTGTAATCCCTGCGTCCGGTGCTCTCTATGTAGATTAGGGGCCGGGCGCATGGATTAGGGGTGCGGCGAATGGACGGGCCGCCACTGATGCAGAGTGCTGAGTATCCTGAAATTTGTAGTTTGGGATAGCAATCATCTATTGTGTCCAATGGACTCATTACACTGCAGATCCTTATAGTCACTGTATAGTAGGAAATTAGGAGGAGTGGAGAAATAATTTTTATTAAACTGCCCGGGAAAGTTCTTCCTCTTGGTGCCAACAGAGTTAGAGAGAGAGCACCTTTGTCTGGATATTCGCCTGCCAGTGAGAGACCATCCCAACGAGCCTTAGGCTGGGAGTGAGGACAGCCAGGGGCAGCACAGCACTGTCCACCTCACAGCACCAGCACCATTGCCACAGGGAGACTGGAGCATCCACTCACCCACTGCATCCCACCACTGATCACTGGAGACTTTTAGGGGAGAGATCAGGGGGCCCCCCTTCTGCAGCAAGAGGTCACTGGTGAGAGGGTTATCTGCTAATACTGATAGCAGGGACTGAGCCTCTGAGAACAGGACACCAAGTGTACCCAATCCATACCGCACCCATTCTGCACTCTATACCGCACTTATTCCAAATCTGGACTGCACCTATACCAATTTTATACCGTGTTATACCAAACTTTTATCACATGTGAACTACATCTACCTTGCACCTGTGCCAAGACCATATCGTCCCTGTGTTGTACTTGTACTGCTTGGGACTGTCGTTAAGTGCCCCAATGCTCTTAAAGGGCCCCAACATTAGCCAGCACAAGAACATCTCAAAGGAGTGCTCCTCCTGTAATAATTATTCTGCAAGTCCCCTTTGTTCTTCTGCCCTCTTTTCTACCATCCTCCTTTTCTTTTGGACAGTGCATACCCAGTTGGTCTAGGACTAGCATCGCTGCCATAAACACGTTCTGGCAGTATTGTTCCACCACTCCATAGATTAAACTCTTCCACTGGTCACTGCTGCACTTGAGGTGGCTTTGCTACTGTTTATTCTGATCTGGATACCAAATGTCATCTTATGCCTAGTCCTTACTGTTAATCACTTTGTATGCTAAATTGTGTTATTACTAGAGTTGAGCGGACACCTGGATGTTTGGGTTCGTCCGGTTCAGCCGAACTTTGTGGGTACCGAACTTGACCCGAACTTTATCCCCGACCCCATTGAAGTCAATGGTGACCCGAACTTTTGGGCATTAAAATGGCTGTAAAAAAGTCCTGGAAAGGGCTAGAGGGCTGCAAAAGGAAGCAAAATGTGGGTAAGGAGTAGGACACCCCAAAGTCAGGTACCAGTTTCGAACTTTACAGTCCGGGTTCACTCAACTCTAGTTATTACCATTGTTAATCTGTTTTATTCCTTCCTCATTACCAACCAGATCGGGTGACAATATATTAAGTTTGCCTTTACTAACTGGTTCAGTGCCTCTTTTTTTCAATATAGCGCTACTACTGGGAACCAAGTATTACCTTCAGTGAATTCCTGTGATATTGTATGTTTGTATACTCAACCTGATGCGTTAGAGGGGTTGAGGTTCTTGAAAAGGATGAGGCAAAGAACAGAGGGTCCATCCTAATCAGCGGCTCCTACAAGGGTGGTGCTTCATAGATGAATGTGCACTCCAATCTCTGCTCTTCCAAGTAATTTATTCAAACATCCACAGTATAGCTACAGACATGGTGTTTCCACTCCAGAACCATTTCCCCAACAAATTGATATTTGTTGATAAAACGCGTTAAAGTGGTTGAATACCATCTAGAACCACTTAAGCCTACAGGTAAGCCTATAATAAGGCTTACCTGTAGGTTCCGTGAATATCTCCTAAAGGTGTGATGCCACGCGACTCCAGCCTGTGACAGAGCCGGAGTCTGTGGCCCCAGAAGGAAGAGGGGCAAACATGGACACGGCCTCCACAGGGGAGAGCGCGGGCTCAGGGGACAACGGGGGCTCTGATTGCAGTTGTCACATAATGGGCTAATATGCGATGCATACTAGCCCATTATGCTTTCACTCTGTGGGGAACTAAAGAGGGTTTACTTCCTCTTAACGGAGGTGGTAGTTATGGGGTGAATAGACTATTGGCTGTAGCTATACTGTGGATGTTTGAATAAATGCTCGTTCATTCATCTAGTTTCAAAGAGGTTTTTCATCTGTATTTTATGCTTTATTTTTGGAAGAGAGCTTACACTAAATACGATGATCTGAGATGTTACTTAAGAAGAAATGGCAACCAAATCGTCATCTCTTGTTAGTCCATTATTTGATAGTCAATTTCTTCCTTCTCCAGGTGAAACCTCTGGAGGTTAAGCTTCTTAAGAAAGTTAGCAATCCTAACTGGCCGTCCCTGAATGCTGGGGATGTTGTCACCGTCATTGAGGCTGGGTAAGAAAAAATGTATGTTCTCAACATGCAAGTACAATGGTCAGCCATTCATCTCCCATCATACACAGTTCATAACTGGTCATCATTTATCTTCTGCAATTCATTATCTGTTTTTCATCAATTAACGTCCATCATCAATATTTCCTTACCCCTTGCTGATCAGTCTTTATCCATCTATCTTTACCACCTGTTTCTTCTGTTTACCATTCATTATCCATTATCCTTCTACTTGATTTGGAGGAGGTCATGCCAGCAGCAGGCCAATCAGTCTAGACTTTCATTTGTTTTGCCATAGACCAGGGGTCTCCAAATTTTGTAAACAAAGGGCCAGTTAATTATCATTCAGACTTTAGAGGGGCCGGGCTGTGTCCAATACGAGTAGGAACTCATTGGTGTCAATGGGAGGAATAGTTCTTCATCATTGGTATTAGTGGAAGAATAGTGCCCCATCATTGGTATCAGTGGGAGGAATAGTGTCCCATCATTGGTGTCAGTGGTAGGAATAGTTCCCCATCATTGGTCTCAGTGGGAGGAATAGTGCCCCATCATTGGTGTCAGTGGGAGGAATAGTGCCCCATCATTGGTATCAGTGGGAGGAATAGTGTCCCATCATTGGTATCAGTGGGAGGAATAGTGTCCCATCATTGGTGTCAGTGGGAGGAATAGTGCTCCATCATTGGTATCAGTAGGATTAATAGTGACCCATTATTGGTATAAGTGGGAGGAATAATGCCCCATCATTGGCGTCAGTGGGAGGAATAGTGCCACATCATCGGTGTTAGTCAGAGGAATAGTGCCCCATTGTTATTGTCCATGAGAGGAATAGTGCCCCCTTGTTGGTGTCAGTGGGAGAAATAGTGCCGCATCGTCAGTGTCAGCGGGAGGAATACTGCCCCATAGTTCGTGTCCATGAGAGGAATAGTGCCCCATCATTTCTGTCAGTGGGAGAAATAATGCCCTATCATTGATGTGAGTGAGAGAAATAGTGCCCCATCATTGGTGTCAGTAGGAGGAATAGTGCCCCATCATTGGTATCAGTGGGTGGAATAGTGCCCCATCATTGGTATCAGTGGGTGGAATAGTGCCCCATCATTGGCGTCAGTGGGAGGAATAGTGCCACATCATCGGTGTTAGTCAGAGGAATAGTGCCCCATTGTTATTGTCCATGAGAGGAATAGTGCCCCCTTGTTGGTGTCAGTGGGAGAAATACTGCCCCATAGTTCGTGTCCATGAGAGGAATAGTGCCCCATCATTTCTGTCAGTGGGAGGAATAGTGCCCCATCATTGGTATCAGAGGGAGGAATAGTGCCCCATCATTGATGTGAGTGAGAGAAATAGTGCCCCATCATTGGTGTCAGTAGGAGGAATAGTGCCCCATCATTGGTATCAGTGGGAGGAATAGTGCCCCATCATTGGTATCAGTGGGAGGAATAGTGCCCCATCATTGGTGTCAGTGGGAGGAATAGTGCCCCATCATTGGCGTCAGTGGGAGGAATAGTGCCCCATCATTGGTGTCATTGGGAGGAATAGTGCCCCAAGGGCCTGATAAAAGCTAACAAATGAGCACAGTTTGGTGAACACTTCCATAGTCTCTAGTTTGCCATAAATGGATTCTTAGGTGTTCCTGGAATTTAATCCTGGCTTGGTCCTCCATGTTTAAGATGCCCAGACCTGCTCCAGCATGAGCTTCTCAGATGGCAAATATACGCATATATACAGTATATCACAAAACTTAGTACACCCCTCACATTTTTGTAAATATTTTATTCTATCTTTTCATGTGACAACACTGAAGAAATAACACTTTGCTACAATGTAAAGTAGTGAGTGCACAGCTTGTATAACAGTGTAAATTTGCTGTCCCCTCAAAATAACTCAACACACAGCCATTAATGTCTAAACCGCTGGCAACAAAAGTGAGTACACCCCTAAGTGAAAATGTCCAAATTGGGCCCAAAGTGTCAATATTTTGTGTGGCCACCTTTATTTTCCAGCACTGCCTTAACCCTCTTGGGCATGGAGTTCACCTGAGCTTTACAGGTTGCCACTGAAGTCCTCTTCCCCTCCTCCATGATGACATCACGGAGCTGGTGGATGTTAGAGACCTTGCGCTCCTCCACCTTCTGTTTGAGGATGCCCCACAGATGCTCAATAGGGTTTAGGTCGGGAGATGCTTGGCCAGTCCATCACCTTTACCCTCAGCTTCTTTAGCAAGGCAGTGGTCGTCTTGGAGGTGTGTTTGGGGTCGTTATCATGTTGGACTACTGCCCTGCGGCCCAGTCTCTGAAGGGGGGGGGGAATCATGCTCTGCTTCAGTATGTCACAGTACATGTTGGCATTCATGGTTCCCTCAATGAACTGTAGCTCCCCAGTGCCGGCAGCACTCATGCAGCCCCAGACTATGACACTCCTACCACCATGCTTGACTGTAGGCAAGACACACTTGTCTTTGTACTCCTCACCTGGTTGCCACCACACACGCTTGACACCACCTGAACCAAATAAGTTTATCTTGGTCTCATCAGACCACAGGGCATGGTTCCAGTAATCCATGACCTTAGTCTGCTTGTCTTCAGCAAACTGTTTGCAGGTTTTCTTGTGCATCATCTTTAGAAGAGGTTTCCTTCTGGGATGACAGCCATGCAGACCAATTTGATGCAGTGTGCGGCGTATGGTCTGAGCACTGACAGGCTGACCCCTTCAACCTCTGCAGCAATGCTGGCAGCACTCATACGTCTATTTCTCAAAGATGTGTGCTCAACTTCTTTGGTTGACCATGGCGAGGCGCTGTTCTGAGGGGAAATTGTCTTATTAAACCGCTGTATGGTCTTGGCCACCATGCTGCAGCTCAGTTTCAGGGTCTTGGCAATCTTCTTATAGCCTAGGCCATCTTTATGTAGAGCAACAATTCTTTTTTTTTCAGATCCTCAGAGAGTTCTTTGCCACGAGGTGCCATGTTGAACTTCCAGTGACCAGTATGGGAGAGTGAGAGCGATAACACCAAATTTAACACAACTGCTCCCCATTCACACCTGAGAACTTGTAACACTAACGAGTCACATAATACCGGGGAGGGAAAATGGCTAATTGGGGCCAATTTGGACATTTTCACTTAGGGATGTACATTCTTTTGTTGCCAGCGGTTTAGACATTAATGGCTGTGTGTTGAGTTATTTTGAGGGGACAGCAAATTTACACTGTTATACAAGCTGTACACTCACTGCTTTACATTGTAGCAAAGTGTCATTTCTTCAGTGTTGTCACATGAAAAGATAGAATAAAATATTTACACAAATGTGAGGGGTGTACTCACTTTTGTGAGATACTGTATATATATATATATATATATATATATATATATATATATATATATATATACATTGTGATGTTATGTGAGGCGCAGTAGTGGACGGATGCTGTCTTTTGCCCCGCATACTTTCATTTTGAGTGGAATAAGATTGAATCCGGTCCAGGTGTTACCAGCCACCTTGGCAGGCTTGGATCCGGACCGAATTTTGTGACTCTCTTGAGTCCACTCGCAGGTGTAGTTAAATAACCAGGAAAAGAGCACAGTGTAGCCCTGGCCTGGGACTCAGTATCACTACACTTAGAGAGCTACACCTTGGGAGTTGGTTGCTCTAAGGAAAAAGAAAAGTTTGTTTTGTTTGGAGGTGTCTGGGATGAGCCCAACACTGTATAGAGAGGTATCCTACTCTGTAATTGTTTAGCGCCAGACGGCAAGGAGTTGTTTTTGCTATTTTGTTTATTTTATGACTTGCAACCTTTATCAATAAAACTGGCAACCCGCCAGACTTTGAAAGAAAGTTGTGCCTGCAAGCTGCCTTTTTCCCAGCAAAGGTGATCCCCATGAACTAATCTCCCACTATATATATATATATATATATATATACAGTATTTATACACTCACCGGCCACTTTATTAAGTACACCTGTTCAATTGCTTGTTAACACAAATTGCTAATCAGCCAATCACATGGCAGCAACTCAATTTAGGCATCTAGACGTGGTGAAGACGACTTGCTGAAGTTCAAACCGAGCATCAGAATGGGGAACAAAGGGGATTTAAGTGACTTTGAACGTGGCATGGTTGTTGATGCCAGACAGGCTGGTCTGAGTATTTCTGGGATTTTCACACACAACCATCTCTCAAGTTTATGGGAAAATGGTTGGTGGGAAAAAGAGAAAATATCCAGTGAGTGGCAGTTGTGTGGATGAAAGTGCCTTGTTGATGTCAGAGGTCAGAGTTGAATGAGCAGACTGGTACCAGATGATAGAAACGCAACAGAAACTCAAATAACCACTCGTTACACCCAAGGTATGCAGAATACCATCTCTGAATGCACAACACATCAAACCTTCAAGCAGATAGGCTACAGCAGCAGAAGACCACACCGGGTGCCACTCCTGTCGGCTAAGAACAAGAAACTGAGACTACAATTGGCACAGGATCACCAAAATGGGACAATAGAAGATTTGAAAAATGTTGCCTGGTCTGATGAGTCTGAATTTCAGCTGCGACATTCAGATGGTGGGGTCAGAATTTGGCGCATGGATCTATCCTGCCTTGTATCACCGGTTCAGGCTGGTGGTGGTGGTGTAATGGTGTGGGGGATATTTTCTTGGCACACTTTGGGCCCCTTAGGTTTAAATGCCACGGCCTACCTGAGTTTTGTTGCTGACCATGTCCATCCCTTTATGACTACAGTGTCCCCATCTTCTGATGGCTCCTTCCAGCAGGATAATGCACCATGTCACTAAGGTCCAATCATCTCACCAATGGACAATGAGGTCACTGCACTCCAATGGCCTCCACACTCCCCACATCTCATCCAATCATCTCACCACTGGACAATGAGATCACTGCACTCCAATGGCCTCCACACTCCCCACATCTCATCCAATCATCTCACCACTGGACAATGAGGTCCCTGTACTCCAATGGCCTCCACACTCCCCTCATCTCATCCAATCATCTCACCAATGGACAATGAGGTCACTGTACTCCAATGGACTCCACACTCACCACATCTCATCCAATCATCTCACCACTGGACAATGAGGTCACTGCACTCCAATGGCCTCCACACTCCCCACATCTCTTCCAATCATCTCACCACTTGACAATGAGGTCACTGTACTGCAATGGCCTCCACACTCACCACATCTCATCCAATCATCTCACCACTGGACAATGAGGTCACTGTACTCCAATGGACTCCACACTCACCACATCTCATCCAATCATCTCACCACTGGACAATGAGGTCACTGCACTCCAATGGCCTCCACACTCCCCACATCTCATCCAATAGAGCAACTTTTGGGATGTGGTGGAAAGGGAAATTGGCATCATGGATGTAAAGCCGACAAATCTGCAGCAAATGAGTGATGCTATCATGTCCCTATGGAGCAAAATCTCTAAGGAATGTTTCCAACACCTTGTTGTATCTATGCCATGAAGAATGAAGGAAAAAGGGGGTCCAACCCGATATTAGCAAGGTGTACCTAATAAAGTGGTGTGAGTGTGTTTATTTATATATATATATAAGCCAGCCTGGGCAAATGTCAATTTCCACATAAAGTCAATTTTTAATTGTTACTAATACTTTTATGTTCATATTATCGCTAGATGAGACTTTTCTAAATTCCTTCCTGCTTCCTCCAGTTTAGACACCGACCTCTGGAGAGGACAGAGTCACCGGACTCTTCAGATTGGACCTTTTTCTGCTGCCTCAATCTGTCCAGAGGACTTTGCCCATGTGTGTGCTTCTGTGCACTTGTCCAATCGTCTGGAGAAGATTTATCTTATTAATGATGATGACACACAGAAAGAGTGAGTCTATTACCACCTCTGAGTAAAGGAAGTAACAGTACTTCTCACATACTCATGAGCTTTTATTTCTTTCAGCATGAGACCCAGAGCAAAGGAGGATGGAAGGTATGGCCGCTGTCAAGATAGAGTTGGAAAAACATTGCTTGGTCGACGTAAGTGTCTATAGGTTGTATTTATTAACCCTTACAACCTCCTCCTCAGTTCTCAGGCTCTGTGTTCTTCACCTATAGCAGCCCCCTTTCCTATTTGGCTAGCAGGCCTTCAAGGACTTGGTTGCCCCAAGACCTTATACACGATTTTACAGTGCCTGGCTACTACGCCAAGACAGGCGTGAGCTAAGCACAACAAACAGGTGCTTGCGGTTGGCAGACAGGCAATGCGGTGCAATGGCAGTCTGGGTTCAGGAAGGCAACGTTCAGAGAGTAGTCAGGCTCAAATCCATGGTCAAAAGGCAGCAGTTAAGAGAGTAGTCAAAAGTCCAATCTGAGATCAATACCAAGAAAATCCAAACAAGCTGGGAGAGTGGGGAATCAAGCAAAGGCAAATGTCAAGGTACATGAACAAGGCAGGTAACCAGGGAGCTTGAAGCACAAATGCAAACACTATCACAAACAAGACACTGAGGGTTTGGCAGGCAATAAACAGGTTTGGTCTCCACCCAGAGGCTGTGTTTGCACCAATTACCCTACAGGAGGACAAACAGACAGAAAGAGTGCAGCCCAGCCAAAACCAGGAATGAGACCAGCAGCTGCCATGGAACAGGAGCGTTACACACTCCTGACAAGTTTAAATACATTATTCATTTTCATCTTCCAACCATCATAATTCATTCTTTTTACTTTGGTCTTTTTTTCTGTCATTCTTGTCTTGTCCTTCCTCTCACAATCTTGTGAACTGCACTTACAGGTGTGTCTAGAAGTGTGGAAACCATCCCCGAGTGGGGGGTAAATGACAAGCCTCATAGGCCGCTCACACCTGAACCATGTAGGCGAGATATGGATTGCATAATACCTCTGACCCGTAGGACCTGTATAAGAAGAAGGAATGAGAAGCCCCCGCAGGACTCAGTGGACAACCCCCTCCGCTCAGCTCCTCCCAAAACAATATCTTCCAATGATCAGTTTCTGGTTGTGCCCCAGAATTGCCCCAGACGGTCCTCGAGCTTCAATAGGAAAGATAAAGTTTCATCTATCGCAGCCTTGGGTCCAGGAGAGACCCCGATTGTCCGTCGACAGACACAAGTATATCCATCTCGAAGATGCAGCAGCAAGATGACGCACAGCGAACTGCAGAGAAGGATCAGAGAGGTGAGGACACCGAGTGGTCTACATGTTAATAAAGAAATTGTGCAAACGTTTTGGGTGGGTGGGAGGAGGGAATTTGGTTGAGGGGTGAAGTTTAATTAGCTTTGCAGTTCTGGCAGAGGCGTAACTAGAACCTTCAGGGCCCGGGTGCAAGAAATTAGGAAGGGCCCCCCTGACCTCTGGCCAGGGCCCTTCCCTCTTCTTGCTGATCCTGGGGCCCTTTACTCCTATCACGGGTCCCTTTATTATGGTCCCGCAGCGGGACCCTGGGAACAGCAGAAGACAAGTAAACTGGATAGGAGGGGCAGCATATAGAGGAACCAATCTCCTGCATTAGGAGGAAAATGGAATAAATAAAACTTCTAAATGCCACCCTCGCCATCACTCCTATTCAGGTGTACAAGGGAAGCACATGGGCCCCCTGGAGCATGGGGCCCGGTTGCAATCGCAACCCCTGCAACCCCTATCGTTACGCCCCTGAGTTCTGGGGTTCTATTGGCAAGCACTTCCCCATCTCTCCTGATGCCCATTTGCCTCTGATGGCCCCTCACAGTCTTCTGTCAGACACGTGACTGGAGGAGATCAGAACCAGGAAAATCTATTTGTGAGACCTTAAAAGTGAACAGAGAGATGAAGCAGAGGGGCACCCCTGTCTCTCCCTAGCCAATATAGATGGAGTAGGCCTTCATGGATTTTGTCTTCCTTTTTAGATGTAACCCCATCATTGATTCCTTCATCTAAATGAGTGGGTGTCTTGGTGATCCTCTGACTTTAGTTCTTTGTGAGTAGTGATGAGTTGGAATGCGGTATAGGAGGCAAGATTTGGCCCAGGTTAGCCTTACCTGTGGATGTTTCTCATTGTTTGCTGATCCATAGTCAGACTAGCTTAGGCTGCTAAAATGGACCTGCATTCCTTTTTGAATGGAGAAATAGGTGTTTTCCTAGTGTATGAACATAGGGCATGGCCATATGAGTAGGCTACATTGTCAAAATGTGGACCCATTTATAGGGCCTATATAGGGCACCCTCACCAGTCCACTTCGATGCTGATAAATACACAAACAATCCATCCAATTAAATGTGTGGAATAATCATATCAAAAGTGAAGTGAATTTATTCATAACTGCTTCTTAGCCACTGATCCAAAACAACATCCTACATGTTCCTTTCATGACAGGTACACTTTAATATAAACAATGCATTTTGCAAGCACCACTAAATCCTGGCTGATGCAGACATCTAATATCAATGATCTACTTTGCTGTAGGTGGAGGAGCAGGTCCATGGTGTGACACCAGAAAAATGCCAGGAAGCGCTGCGTTTCTATGGAGGAGATGTAACGCGGGCCGTCCAGCACTTAAAGGTGACAATTTCCTAATAGACCCACAAACTGCTCATATCAGAGATGAATGTGAATTGGGGGTCACCGACAAATGTCTCATCTTCAGCCATAGTGTTTGGCACATAGCTATGTGATGAGAACTTCATGGGGCATGAACCCATTTCATTTAATTATTGAGGTCAATTGTAGCACCATAACATCTGGGACAGGGGTGAGCTTCACACCATACACATTATCAACCAAATATCTAGACAACATCACACCCTTAATTAACTGACCCTGATTTTAGGTACCCAAAGATTCGGATTGTCTAGAGCCGGCACAGTTTGAAGGTTTGAGTACAATCTTTAGAGATATCCCCTGGTGGCCATGGAGGGCCTCCTTCTGATGGCCACTGAGAACCTCTTTCTGAGAATTCTAGTTTCCGGGCTGGCTACAATACTTTCTGCATCACTGACGTAGAACAAGCATGGAGATCAATCTTTTCCCCTCATCTTTATACAGAAAGTGTCATTTTCACAATAAGAGGTTAGCAATGGAAAATATTCCACATGGGACCTGAAGATCTATGAAAGATAATTAGTGATTTTTAGAGGAGTTTGGTATATATACAAACCCCCGTCGGGAAGACTGTTTTCCAGATAAGCTTCTTGCTGACTGGTACAGCCCTCCACCATACTTTGTAGTTTGAAAATAAGATGTCAGCACCACCACTGTGAACTTCCAGGCCATTATGTTAAATGAAATTATTAAAAAAGGAGTTTATATTTTTTCAAAGTATACAGGATCTTTAGTCTTTAATCCTAGGTCCTAGGAGCACCATAGCCACTGCGGCTCCTTTTGCAGCTTTAGATATGGTTGAGCATTGGAGGACCATCTGTGGACTCCTCCTCAGAAAAATGTTGGGCTGAACCATAATATTGTTTTGGGCTTTAGATCTTGCATGGGAGCTTACCTTTCCTGGCACTTGATGCATCACTAATAATCTAAAAAATGTGCAAAATCCTATATATATATATATTTACACTGTTATACAAGCTGTACACTCACTACTTTACATTGTAGCAAAGTGTCAGCTCTTCAGTGTTGTCACATGAAAAGATAGAATAAAATATTTACAAAAATGTGAGGGGTGTACTTACTTTTGTGAGATACTGTATATATATATATATATATATATATATATATATATATATACATAATTAAGTGCTGTATCCAATTACACAAAAGTGAGATATTAATTAGAAATTATCAAAAACGTCCTCACAAATAGAGTTGAGCGAACACCTGGATGTTCGGGTTCGGCGGGTCCAGCCGAACTTCGCGAAAAAGTTTGGGTTCGGTACTGAACTTACCCCGAACCCCATTGAAGTCAATGGGGACCCGAACTTTTCGGCACAAAAATGGCTGTAAAAAAAGTCCTGGCAAGTGCTAGAGGGCTGCAAAAGGAGTAGGCGATGATTTTAGAACAATAATCTGTCCCTCTAAGCAGTAGACTCTACCTAGTCCAGTCAGATCGTTCTGTAATGCAGGATGAGATCTGCAATCTGTCCCTCAAAGCAGTAGTAGTAGTAATCTCTACCTAGTCCACAATCAGATCGTTCTGTAATGCAGGATGAGGTCTGCAATCTGTCCCTCAAAGCAGTAGTAGCAGTAATCTCTACCTAGTCCACAATCAGATTGTTCTGTAATGCAGGATGAGATGTTATTATATCTGCAATCTGTCCCTCACAGCACCGGCAGCATCCTCTCCCTAGGCTAGCCTGAGAGCATGTGACTGCAGGACTACGTGACTCCAGCTTATACAGAGGCTGGGTCACATGATGCACTGGCCAATCACAGCCATGCCATTAGTAGGCATGGCTGTGATGGCTTCTAAGGGCAAACCAGTGAAACGCTTGTTGATTGGCTGCCCTGCAGCTATTCAACAGGCGGGATCAAATACCCGAACCCAGAACCAGAACCCAAACTTTTTTTCAAATGTCGGGGTTCGGGTCCGGGTCACGGACACCCCAAAGTTTGGTACGGACCCAAACTTTACAGTTCAGTTTCGCTCAACTCTACGCACAAACCAAAACTGTAAACATTAGCATAAGTCCACTTCCAGTATCCAAATTAGGGCCCTAAAGGCCAAGAAAATATCCATGTATATATTAGGCACATAAATCCAGCAGGCAGTGTTCCCAGGCCACCTCACAACAAAAGTGCCGCCTCCTTACAGGATCTCAATGATCTCTAAACAAAAGAGATCAATGGTGCTTGGACACCCCCGCAAGGTCACTCCAGGGCACACTGACACTTTTATGTTACTTCCAAACCTTCTCTGAGTACCAAGGTTCAACAGCTCTCCTCAGGGATAGCGGGAAGAGAATAATAAAGGACCATAGAGTAGTATCACCAAAACATCAAATTTATTGCATATAAATTATACTCACAAGGTATATAAAAGCATAAAATTGAAACACCGTTGTACACCAGTGGGCATGATGACATCATAGACTGCTTGTCCTTTCAAGCGCGTTTCGTCGGCACATGGGAGTCTTCAGTGGACAAACAACGAGTTATATCTTCCTGTATCTGAGATATTAAGTGCAACATTTCCATATTGGACTAAGGACACATAATCATTTGTTTTTAAATAATGCATTACAGGCAAGGAATCCTAAAAAGTTGAAAATAATCACAGTAGTAATGATACTGGTCAAAGCCTAGAAGATAAGCACAATAATTTGAACCCCCTCCCTAATCTCATGAACTCTACATCAGTATGAATTAGAAGTGATGCCAATTTCTCAATGTAAGGGTCTTCTCTCTCTCTGTGTCATGGAACACTTTCTTCTCTTTCCAGGTAGTTCATCTGTACAACGTGACCCGGTACAGTAAGGAGGAGTGCCGCCAAATCCTGGAGAAATTCCACTGGAACCTGGAAGCTGCTTCCCTCCATATCATATACATGGGAACCCTTGCTAAATAGACTTAATGAAGGTTCTTCCCTTCGAGGAGAATTCCTGCTTGCCTAAGATGGTGCCAGGGGACATGTCTTTAATCACTTCAATACCAGGCACTTAGAACACTTCCCTACCAGACTAATTTTTAGCTTTCAGTGCTGTTGCATATTGAATAACAATTGCGCCGTCGTGTGACGTTGCACTCAAACAAAGTTTTTTATCATTTTGTTCCCACAAATAGAGATTTCTTTTGGTGGTATTTGATCACCTCTGCGGTTTTCATTTTTTGCACTACAAATAAAAAAAAAAGTTTTTCTCTGTTTTTGTCACAAAACTTTGTAAATAAGTACATTTTCCCCTTCACTTATGGGCACTGATGAGGCTACACTGACGGGCACTGATGAGACAGTACTAATTGGCACTGATGAGGTGGCACTGACGGGCCCTGATGATGAGGCACATATATGCAGCACTGCTGGGCACTAATAGGCGGCAATGATAAGCAGCACTGACGGGCACTAATAGGGGCCCATTCCCTGGTGGTCTAGGGTGGCATCTGAAGTTGGCACTGAGTGCCATCCATGTTGGGCACTGTGCCCTTACCTGGTGGTCTAGGGTGGGCTCCCTGGTGGTCTAGGATCGGCTCCCTGGTGGTCCTGATCTGCTCCCTGGTGGTCTCCCTGTGGTCCTGGGTGGCGATCCTAGGGAGGGGCTGCACTGATAAACACTCACCACAGACCCCCCCCCCCCCCAGCCAGGAGAGCAGCGGATTGGCTCTCTCCTACTCACGTCTGCAGATGCGAGCAGAGGAAAAGCCGATAAACGGCTTTACCTGTTTACACTGTGACCAGCCGTGATTGGTCACGGCTGATCACATGGTAAAGAGCATCCACTGGAAGCGCTATACCGAGATCGGTAATGCGGGGGGTCAGACTGACACACCGCACCACCGATCACCATGATGCATGCCCCCAAGGGCGCGCCGGCATGTTATCCTGCTGGACGTCATATGATGCCCAGTCAGGACAACTGAACCACTTCGTCATTCTGTATACGGAGGTAGGGAAGTGGTTAATCACCCACCGACCACCGCTTTGAGAGTTGCTGGTTTGTAACAGAACCTTTTCTCTTACTAATGGTGATTTACCTTTCAGCTGCACCCAGACACTCACTGCTTCAACGACGGTGACAGCGAGACTTCCAGTCCATTGATCCGCTTTTTGCTATTTTATTGACCTGGTTGCATAAAGGGAGAGGATTTGGGTACAGAATGCCAAAAAAAACAGCAACAAAATGTCCCTCAGCTTAGTGGTATCTTTTAAACTTTTCTACAGGTCAAATTAGAATTCTTTATGCCTCTCTCACAGCCAGGCTAGTGTCCACCCTGTAGGCCAATAGGTAGGATCTCTCTCACAGTTTTGCCTGAACATGACTCTTCTTCAGGTTAGGCTCTCTCTCCCAGAGACAGGGCCATAAAGGCATGTACTGGACCTCTCAGCAGCTTTTCCTATCCCAGGCAGCAGGACTCTGGAATCACATTCTCCCCAGGCAGCAGACCATCTTCTACATTGCCTTCAGGCAAAGCCTGGGAGAAAAAGAACCTTTCCAGAAGTACATACTCTATAGCAGTGGTTCTCAACCCTGTCCTCGAGAACACCCAACAGGCCATGTTTTGGGAATTTATCTTAGATAAAATAGCTGTCCAAAATACCAAGCCAATGACTGATTTAAAGCACCTGTGCAAGATAAAGAAAATCCTGACAACATGGCCTGTTGGGGGTTGAGAACCACTGCGCTATAGGAAGTAGCCTAGGAGAAAATAAGCTTTCTAGATGGTCTCCCCAAATATTTATTCCTTTCCCCAACCCAGATTCTTGATGATTGGCCAAGGTGGAAAAAATAACCCAATCCATTGTATCTTCTTGCTCTGCCTACTGAGGAACGCTCTACAGTAGTATGCAGAATCAAACATGTCCTTGGGCTCAGGGAAACCCAATGTACTCAGATAATGTAAACAGGCAATACCCAGGCTGGCTATATCTTATTTATTAACACAAAATTTGAATTAGGGACCCCCCGGCTTAAGGCTACCCCTAGGACGGATCTTCCTGCAATTGATCTAACCCAAGATGGCTGAGAACAGTTCTTTGTGATTCCAATGGATATTGGTTTCTGGAGTGTGTGTGTCTGAAATGTCTTATGTACATTACTTCAATGCCATGATTTAGAAGCTGTATTAACTTATCTTTAATTAAAAGAAGAAGAATGTGGCTTCTGTCTGGAGGCGTATTTTTCAAAGAGGATGCCTGAGTGATTGTAAAGTAGATCCGTATGCAGTTAGGCCGCAGGCAGCTGGGTTGGTGCTTTCTCATAATATCCAACATTGGTGCAGGTGAATGGATCCTGAATACAAGTAAGAAGTGTAAACCTGGTCAAGTGAGGAGTTGGCAGTGGCTAAGAAAAGAGGTCCCCTTCCTAAGGGTGAAGAGAGGACACAAACAGTAGAAAGGAGACGGAAACACTGAGATCCTTGAAGTGTAGATTATTGGTACATCTGAGTGACAGTAAAACAATAAAGCTGACGCGTTTCATCAGAAGCCTTAGACATAGATAGTTTAACACAGATATAACAAGATATATATATGCACCTAGACAGACTCCCCTTTAAACAATTAGCATATTTATTTGATACTGCAAGTCATTAAAATGAATCATATTTGCACTTGTGCCAAAAGAAAAAACTTGTCTACATTCCATGGTGAAGAGAGGACCCCTTAGTAGAACATGCATCAGGTGACCTGAGCTTCCCTGTCCCATAAGCCTCAGGTGTTCAGCTGGACTTTTGGAGCCTTAACCTGTAATCACAAAGGGAATACAAGATCTTGTGGTGTAAGTAACTCCAGACTGAATGGAGCAATTAGTGCTGAAGCAGAGCATGATCCCCTCCCTTCGGAGACTGGGCCGCAGGGCAGTATTTCAACATGATAACGGCTCCAAACACACCTCCAAGGCGACCACTGCCTTGCTGAGGGTAAAGGCAATGGACTGGCCAAGCATGTCTCCAGACCTAAACCCTATTGAGCAACTGTGGGTCATCCTCAAACGGAAGGTGGAAGAGCGCAAGGTCTCCAACATCCACCAGCTCTGTGATGTCTTCATGGAGGAGGGGAAGAGGACTCCAGTGGCAACCTGTGAAGCTCTGGTGATCTCCATGCCCAAGAGGGTTAAGGCAGTGCTGGAAAATAATGGTGGCCACACAAAATATTGACACTTTGGGCCCAATTTGGACATTTTCACTTAGGGGTGTACTCACTTTTGTTGCCAGCGGTTTAGACATTAATGGCTGTGTGTTGAGTTATTTTGAGGGGACAGCAAATTTACACTGTTATACAAGCTGTACACTCACTACTTTACATTGTAGCAAAGTGTCATTTCTTCAGTGTTCTCACGTGAAAAGATAAAATATTTACAAACATGTGAGGGGCGTACTCACTTTTGTGAGATACTGTATATATATATATATATATATATATATATATACACTGTGCATACATTATATAACCAAAAGTATTGAAAAGCCTGTATTTACACGCACATACACTTTAATGACTTTCCAGTCTTAGTCTGTAGGGTTCAATGTTGAGTTGGCCGACCCTTTGCAGCTATAACAGCTTTTCGGACCTTCCTTTGTGCACTGGTCCAACTCATTTGGTGGAGGGGGGAATATGCTGTGGGGCTATTTTTCAGGGGTTGGGCTTGGCCCCTTAGTTCCAGTGAAGGAAACTCTTAGGACGTCAGCAGACCAAGACATTTTGGACAATTTCATGCTCCCAACTTTGTGGGAAGAGTTTGGGGACGGCCCCTTCCTGTTCCAACATGACTGCCCACCACTGCACAAAGCAAGGTCCACAAAGACATGGATGAGCGAGTTTGGGGTGGAGGAACTTGACTGGCCTGCATAGAGTCCTGACCTCAACCCAATAGAACACCTTTGGGATGAATTAGAGCGGAGACTGCGAGCCAGGCCTTCTCTTCCAACATCAGTGCCTGACCTCACAAATGTGCTTCTGGAAGAATGGTGGTCCAACATTCCCATAGACACTCCTAAACCTTGTGGACAGCCTTCCCAGAAGAGTTGAAGCTGTTATAGCTGCAAAGGGTGGGCCAACTCAATATTGAACCCTACAGACTAAGACTGGGATGCCAATAAAGTTCATGTAAGGGCAGGTGTACTAATACTTTTGGTAATATAGTGTGTGTGTATATATATATATATATATATATATATATATATATTCACATACAGTGCTCAACATAAATGCATATGTGCACCCCTTTTGAAAAGTAAGATTTTAATCAATATCTAAATGAACACAAGAACAATTTCCAAAATTGTGGTGAAACTGAGTTTTATAGAACATTTGTATAGCTCATTACATGAAAGGAAGGTTAATAATATATCTTAGATTACAAATTTTTAATAAAATTAGTTGATGCAAAAATGAATACACCCCACAGCAAAAACTACTCCATCCAGTAGTTTGTATGACCGCCATGACCTCCATGATTTGAAAGGACGGCACCATGTCTTCTAGGCATGGAATGAACAAGTTGGCTACATATTGCATCACTCAGCAATACTTCATTCCAATGAAACTTCTATCAATGTGTCTAGCAAGCAGCATACAGGGCTGAGTACCTCCAGTACCGCCAGTATGTTTGATGACCTACCTCATCAAAAACGACACCCCACATAAGTAAAAACGTAGTTGATTAAAATAATTTTTAAACATTAGATTCTATATAATAATTGGAAGGAAAGTACATTACTCGATATGTTTACAAGATATTTTGAGTCAAAGTGGTGTTAAAACCTTTAACAAGAACACAAGTAAATCTATAACTAATTTTAGAATGAAAAGTTTTCCCCACGTGTATACGTAAATACAACTCGTGACATACACTTATATATATATATATATATATATATATATATATAT